>KK112450.1:1361179-1371320 GCA_000611955.2 Stegodyphus mimosarum | reverse complement strand
ATTTGAAACATACGTAATTAGTCTTAAAACAAAAAAAAAAAAAAAAAGCCTTTTTCCAATTCGCCTTAGTTTAATTTTGTTTTCAAACCATTGCTAAAGTTTTCTGTAGTATGTGCAATCTCTCTTAAATATGATATTTCATTGAATAATTTGTTAGCAGGTACTTCTTCTCTAAACTGTGTTTCCTTCGCACTTTCCATTCTGCATTAGCTCTCCTAGTAATCGATTTAAAGTTCTTCAAATAATTTAATTCCGTTACACATTTTTTCGAGTAGAAAACAGTTGTATAAGACACATCTCTACAGCTGTTTACATGTATAGATTACATCTAAAAATGCTTTCACAAATTTATCTTTTTATGAACCTCATAAGTTTCCTAAAATTTGTACTTAGAGGACACTATTATTTGGCTCTTTATTAAATATCTTTCGATTATCACTAAGTTAGCTCAATGACTGTATGGAACAGAGCTAGCAAAATTCATGTCGACTAACTGAGAATATTAGAAACATATGTATATACTAAATCCAGGGCATTTTTGGGACGTATTCTAGAGCGAAGCGTAGCACTAAAATTCGGAACTATCTCATCTGGTGAGTTAAATGTAAGCGAGAAAGAAGAGAAGGATGAAACAATATGTGTTGAAAAAATAAGTATAATGATTTTTTGGAATTGAATATGCTTTGATGAATGTGAAAGTTTCTAAGAAATTTTAATTTAACTAATTGAAGAAATTTAAGGTGATAAACCCTAGACGAATAGTCGCGAACGAGCAGTGATTCGACAGATTTTTGACCTAAGAATGCAGTATATTCGGTAAGCAGAAGCTTTTAGCTGTAAAAACTTCGCTTCCTTTATCCTTGAAAGTAATTTCTAATTAAATGGTTGCTTACTGAGAACAAAATTTTGCATTCAGTGTTGTAATCGTCTAAATTTTCTAAATATACCAGTTTTCAAATACCGGTAATTTAATTTGAAGCATGTTGGTGAAATCTGCATACAGCACTGTACGGTAACTTATCACAGTGAATACGATTTATTTTTTTTAGTGATTAATGAACATTAATATGAAACCACATTCGTATGCACCCTGAAAATTATCATGGTTAGGTGAAAAATTGTAAATTTATATATCCCTGAAAACCGAATAAGAATATTTAGTGAAATCACTCCAAAACAGCATAATATAGGATTATTGAATTTTTTTTTTACATTAAAAATTGTAGGCAAAGGAAATGCATCACGTCAGATTGCCTCATCATGTTATTAAATTATTTGTAGATTTCTTTATGAGAGGTAAGGGAAATGTTAGATCTCAGTTTCCTTTTTCTTATTTCTCACTTAACTTCATTTTATGTTGACGGAATTCAATTAAAAAAATAATGATGAATGGTTTACATGCGTGTTACAGTTTATTTATGGGGGTGGGGCATGTATATAAAGCTTGGTTTCTTTAAAGCAATCCAGTATTTTCTTCCTCCTTTGATGTTAGGAACAATACCTACCAGAACTCTCTTGTAGGCTCTTAGTCTTTTATCCACAGCAGATTATTCTTAATAGAAAATACTACTGGATATATTATGTAATTTTGCAAATATGAGGCCAGTAATTATTTAAATTTGATGGAAGTATTTAGGAAGAGAATTATAGTCTGATTAGAATGGTTCATTAGTTATGATAAAGTACTGGAAAGCAGTTTATCATGCGAGATCAATACAAAAATTATCATTTTGAAAGTTTTAATGGCAGAGCAAATATATAAATTTCAGTTTAAAAGTGTGAAGAGTTTAGTTTCTTTCTAAAGAAAAATTTAGTGCCCTACTTTCGTCTATTTTCTCAAAAATAATTATGATTTCTTTTGAAGAGAGGGGAAGGGTAAATTAGCTAGAAAATTTGGAATTAAGCGTTATTCTGTTCATGATGATAGTGTACGTTTTCCAAGTTTTCGAATGGTTGTTCTGATCGTTTGGGTCTTTTATTAAAGAGTCTTTTTGTAGTCAGCATGAGCTACCAATAAAGTAATCGGCATGAACTAATCGAATTAAGTATAAATAAGAAACAGTATGAAAAAGCCAATTAATTTCAGTAATAATCTAATTTAATTATGGCTATATTTAAAAACAATTTTGTAATTTCAGGAAAAAGTATATAGGGTTATTCTTTGTCAAATAATTTCAAAAATAATAATCATATTATACACCTGATTTGATAGCTTAATACCATTTAATCACGGAAAAGATGTATAAAAGTTTTAAATCATGAGAAATGTACTTAAAAAAGAAAGAAACTGCAAAAGACTGCTTACAAATTATTTCAATAATAACACTCTTTTTAATGTATTTTAACGCATTCGAAACTGTCTTGATATTCTTTAATGGTTAATTTTGAAAATTGTAAGCCAAAAATATATGGCAGAAAATGTGATTAATAAGTTTATGCCCGAAACTACGGGAATAATCTTTTTATTTATGTGCATAATTTACTCACCCATATATCTAAAGAGTTTCCGTGTAACGAATACTAAGCAATCGCAATGTTATCTAATTTCAATCTATGCGGGTTATATAACAGTCTTCTCGTCAAAATAACAAGCTGTTTATAGAATAATGCGACTTTCATTTGCGCATTCTAGTAAGTATGCTGGTTCAAGCGATGCAATAAGCTCTCAAGAGAATTTCTGTATCTCGTCCCCATTTCTCTCAGGACACTATGGCTTCATTTTCCTGGAGTGCCTTCCGACAAACCCTTAGTATTACCTCGAAAGACATGAATAACTCTCTTGTTTATTGTTATGTCGTGAAATTGGTTCCTTCGCTTACAAAATCAGATTAATGGATAAAAAGGGTGATTGAATGCAGTTGCAAATATGACTTGCAGTTAAATTTCTCTTGAAACAAGACGAGAAGTTAATGTATTTGTTTTAAATCTTAAGTGTTAAATGAAATGTAATAAATGTTTAAAGAATGGTAATTTTACGTGGAGGTTTACATATTAATTTAATTTTACCATTGTTTTGGTCCTGTTGTTGTTACTAATGCTCTCTTGTCTGACTTATAGTCAGCTCAAGCCCGCGAAATTCCTTGTGGCAAGGAGCGCAAGATACACCTGCCGTTGGCAACAGCCTTGAGCAACAGTGCGATTTAGTTCAGTTCCGCCCCCAGTTTTGAAGGATGGTTCCGAAGGTCTCCCACCCCCTTTTCCACTACCACAACCTCTCGAGAGAACTTTCGGCTCCCCGCATATTTAGAGTGCCCCCGTGCTGCACGGACACTATACATCTACAAACATTCATGCCTTCTCCGGGATTCGAAACCGTGCCCTTCGGCTTTTCTGAAAGTATATAGAATTATTCGTATGCTATTTGTAAAATAATGCTTTTGTAAATTAGAATATCACTTAGTTTTTGAATAAACATACAAGTATATTCTTTTCCAATTTTAAAAAAAAAAATTTTTTTTAAGCCCAGTGCCCAAAATTATCTAAAATATATATTGATGTGCACAGTGGGAGATTAAAAAGAAAAATACGAGGCACGTCCAGAAAGTAAGTTCCGTTTCAATTTATCTCCGCTGCAGCTCTGCGATCGCAGTTCCGCACATGCGCAGTAGACGCTCTGTATCAAGGAGAAGAAACGCGCGCCATTTGGAGATCGCTGTCAGTCACGTACGCTTTGTTGTGCTTGTTTACAATGTCGGTGTTGATTGAAAATCCCGCCGCTTGTGAAATCAGATCTGTGATTCGTTTTCTGAATGCGAGGAAAGTGAAACCTAGTGAAATTTATCGGCAAATTTGCGATGTTTACGGACCAAAAGCGATGAGTGATTCAATGGTGAGAAGATGGGTCCGAAAGTTCAATGACGGACGTAGTGATGCGCACGATGAAGAACGAAGTGGGCGTCCATCTTTGGTTACAGAAGAACTGGTTCACGCGATTGATGACAAGATCCATGAAAACCGAAGGTTTACAATTAGTGCTCTCGCTATGGAATTTCCCCAAATTTCACGATCACTAATGCATGAAATTGTTACCGAAAAACTGAAATTTCGTAAACTTTGCTCACGTTGGGTACCAAAGATTCTTACTGAGCAACACAAAACAAAACGGATGGGTAGTGCACTTCAGTTTTTGACCCGTTATGCTGAAAGCGGTGAAGAATTTCTGACACAGATAGTCACAGGAGATGAAACTTGGGTTTCTTACGACACCCCTGAAAGTAAGCGGCAATCAATGGAATGGAGGCACACTTCATCCCCAGCAAAGGTTAAGCCGAAGCAAATCTTGACACCTCGAAAAATGATGTGCACAGTGTTCTGGGACTGGAAAGGCATCTTACTCATTAATTTCTTACCGCGTGGTCAAACAATCAGAGCAGATGCTTATTGCGAGACACTTCGGAAATTGCGCCGTGCAATTCAGAATAAGCGCCGAGGATTGCTGTCAAAAGGTGTTGTTTTTCTTCACGACAACGCACGACCACACACTGCAAATGTGACGAAAAACCTCCTACAGGGATTTGGCTGGGACGTGTTTGACCATCCTCCGTACAGCCCTGACCTCGCTCCTAGCGACTTTCATCTGTTCTTACATCTTAAGTCTTTCCTTGGCGGTCAACACTTTAACAATGACGACGAGCTGAAAGAAACTGTTTCCAACTGGTTGAAGACACAGGCGGCAAATTTCTATGAAGAAGGTATACAAAAACTTGTGCCACGCTATGACAAATGCCTGCAATATTTCGGCAGTTATGTGGAAAAGTAGTTTAAGAGTTGTTGAATTTTGTGCAATAAATAACTTTTCTGTAGCTGTACACAATTTACTTTTATTACCAAACGGAACTTACTTTCTGGACGTACATTGTATTTTAATGTGTGCATTACATTGGCTGCTTGAAAACTGTTCCAACTTTACTTAATACTGAAAAGACAATGACCCTTGAGCCTGTGATGGCATTTAGGACTTACAAAAATTTGGAAACTATCATTTTAGTCATCGAGTCTTTTTATAATATTGATTTAAAGAGCACTTCAGTTGCTTTTAAGCATTGTTTAAAAATTCGTTTTCAGCAATTAGCGGACGATCGATGGTTAAAATGCAGTTTTATATTCTCTTTGAATTGTTTGTAGTTTAAGCTGCAGAAGATGCCAGCTAAGTTCTCTAAAAATAGAAATACGCACTTTTTATCGTAACTTGGACTTCGGGGGGGGGGGAGTCTTGGAAGTGATTGTTACTACGTAAGAATTACATGATAGTACGAGATTAAGAAGTAAATAGCATAATAGCGTGGCTAGTAAATAGAAGTTTGTAAGAGAGATGTATTTATTTTGAATATTAAACCCCTACCCTTGCACAAAATATTACTATCCGCGTTAACAGTGGTAAGAATTCGGTATGAACGTTTTCGTGATCCGTGTGTAACGTGAATGCGAGCTAGTTTGTTTCCCTTCAAAAATCCGCCACAAGAGCATCCCTGCTCATTGTCGTAAGTCTAGTGTAAAACTACTCAGTGCATTTCGAGATATAAAAGAGCTATCTCCATTTCTCCTTATAATCACGTTATCACGTTGATTTTCTCGCCTTAAGTGTAGTAATCTGGTAGTGTCTTTTAGTAGTGAGAGGGTGTTATTCATAAGATGAAATTAATTATTGTTTGAAGTAACAGAGTTTAAATCATTATTTAAGTTTCATAAATTTTTATTAGATGTGAAAAACTTTGAGAAGATCTACTTATCCAATTAGCGAAGTTTTTTTCTCCTCCCCCTCCCGGGTAATTTCAGTTGAGAAACTATCAGAATTGTCAAGAACTCAACATGCTTAAAGTTCATTAACGTCGCTTTAAAGAAAGCGTTTTCTTCAGAGCAGCTCTATAGAGAAACTGACTTTTGTCGTTTAATAGCACTCAGGTTAGCGTGCAATTTTTACATTTATTATTACTGAGATTTTAATTAACTTATTGCTTCGACTTGAAATACGAGATCGTGTGCTTGTTATTTTAATCTGCATTAATATGTCAATTAAACTTCAACCGTTCGTCGTGTGCTATTTATTTGTTCGGACGATTTCACTTGAGTTGGAAAAGAAAGTTTCTATTCTCAAGTTTCTACGATATAATAGATTGGTTTTAAGAATGTGTTTCTGAGGAAAATTCTTTTTCGTTTACTGAGAGGAGAAACACTCCTCAATAAAAACTTGAGTTACCTTGTGTGTTAAATAACGAGAAACGAAAATCGAACAAAAAATAAAAGCACTCATTAATTGATGAACAAGATAACTGGGTTTTAGGATAATGAGCTTGTGTTAGCGACTGGCATGAACTATATCTATCTGAACTGAATGTTTAATAAATACAATTAAATGTCTTTTTGAAAGAAAGTCTTAATTTTAAAATATTTTGATTACTGAATTTATGAAAGCAATACAAATGTTGCCTGAGAGCTTAGAATAATCAACAATGGAAATTATTTCAGGACTTCGTATTTAATTGAAGTAATTGATTATAGGATTATTATGGAGAACGTTTTCTCCAAAACTGTTATGCTGAAACTGTTAACGTGAAGTTGGCTCGCAAATCTAACCGATATAATTATTCAGCAATAATGCAAAGTCGAGTAATTCGGGGTCTCGGAGCAGGGGAAAATGTAACGTGCACGCACACCGGCAGAAACACCCTGTCTCTTACAATCTAACAACCTCATCTTAAGTAATCAGTCTAATATGCGTTCTGAGGATGAAACGGAAATAGAAGTGAAAGTAGAGATCTACATCATAAAATAACCGATTATGCAAAATAATAATAAAGTTACGAAATCCTAAAAATAAATCATACACTTGAAGACATGACCGATTTAAAGTTTATTTGAGTAAAAATTATGATGAAATGAGTTAATAAAAGTAAAATAAGTAATAATGCTAATAATTACTGTTTTAGGCAGTGATTCCAAACTCATATTTTTCATTTTTATTTAAGAATTAAATTTCATCTGGTGGGTTTTTAAATTGTTAAAATTCGTGAATAATGACAGCATTATAAATTCGTTGAATTTCTTTTATAGTTTGAGTGATAAAAAATTCATATTTAATGGTTCTTGAAATTTAAAAAAAGCTATTGTATGTCTCGAAAATATTGCAGAAATGCGTTAATATGGACTAATTTACTTTTTATATTGATGTTATGACTAAAATTTTTTTATTGAATTAAGGAAAACTTTCAGTCTGTTGTAAGACCCTCTGGTCTATGTTCTAATGTAACAGCTGAAATATGTGTAGAAACCACGTAGGTAAAGTGTAAAAAAAGCGTACATTGACTTTCACAATGCGTCGACTTGACGCTAAAACACTACACCTCACTCGGGCGATAACTCAAATAACAAGAAATAAACTAAAAATTCCAAGATATTAACAAGTAGTAGAATTACGCTACAGGGCTCAGATAATCCTGTTTCCTAAAACAGCATCGAATATCTGGTGGCAGCAAAGTAATAGCTGTTACGCCACGTTAACCAGCAATAAATGAAGAACTGAAGCTCATGCTACAAAAAGTATAGTGTTCGTCCAAACTCTCTAACTTTCCTTCTAAGACTCGGTGTTTAAACCTTTCTTCCTCAATGTGGATGTTGCATTACTTCACGCGCGCTACCAAATTTAAATATTCTGGCATTGACAATTGGGGGAAATGAAGGCTTGTAGGAAAGTAAGCATAAAATTAAATTTAACGCGTTAGTTAAAATAAATATAAATCCCTACACTGTAAACAACTTTCCAGCTAATCTGCCATTACCAAATTTTTTAAGTATTAAAAATTATGCTAAAAGTACGTAAAGATAACTTTTAATGTGAATGCTGACCAATTAATGATGTAAGAATTTTGATAGCAAAAGTGTACGTTACTTATATTTATGTAAAAAACCGTGACTTAAAATGGTGTACTGTTAAGCTCCTAAAAGCAGCCTTTAATGTATCCAGCTTTGTTGAAAGAAGCTGCTATATTCTTTATAAAGTGTTTGAATAATCTTGAAATCCTATGAGCAGAATCATCATCACTTTCATATGAGCTGAATTTGTATATATTTTATATCATTGCTTTAAAATGAGAATTTATTCTAAAACTTTAAAAATCAATCTTACTTTGATACGTGGAAGGATGAAACTTCTAATCCTTTAGATAAGTGCTCTCAGACTGACGGCCAGCCCCCGAAGCAATTTCGTGCTTTATAGTATTATACATTTCAGGAATACTTTCAGTTATACATTTTTTGCAAATACGCTATTGCGAAGATTTCAAGATTTTCGTTATTCGAAGTCCCAGTTAATATTATTTTCACTTCCATTAAAAAAACGTGAATAACGCACGAGAAAATATCTAAATGGAGCTAATTAATTTGCTGTGTGATATACATCTTATTCAAAGATTTGAGGATACAGATTTTATTATTCATACTTGTCAAATATAAATAAGCTCAGTCAGGAATTTATGCATGGGCAATAATCGTTTTGTTTGGGAATACAGTAATATGTGAACTGTCTTTTTTCAGAATTGGAAATTAATTAAAAAAGAAAAAGAATCCGATTAACTGATGAAAATAATTTTTAGAAACTACTCTCCAAGGTTACAAACTTTATCAAAATCGAAACGCAATCAGGTGTCAAGCTGTAAAAAGTGTAAAGAAATATAATTATTTACACACAGACGTATGTATTTTTGTTTATGCGTTAAAGGAAAACGAATGAATAAGAGAAAGTTATTTATTCTCAAGTTCAAAGAGAAAACTGCGACCCGTCAGCTGGTTTTCAGATCGTGGATTCGGCCTGCATAAACCACTGCTAAGATACTTCCGTCACTTTGCATGTTGTTTATTTAATAGGCTAAGATACATTGCACTGTTTAAGTCTTAAAGCCATTGATTGTATGTTATTGAAAATATTTTCGTATGTATATGTTCTGATTCGTATGATTTCGTATGTATATGTTCTGTATATGTACTGATTTGTATTTCATTCTGATTAACTGCTACTTGTGTAAATTTCATGGCATTTTAATTTTTAAGCATGTTAATTGCATCGTGCAAGATTTATTAGATCGGCATCAAAATGTGTCCGTATAGGGCTACATAATGTCGAGCTTGTTTTACTTGTCAGTTCTTGAATTTAAATTTCCCTCAGATGAAATTGGATTTCGAAACAGTAGTTGAAAACATTTCGATCCAGAACAGCTTCGTGTTATTAATTTTTCCAGTTGTGTTCAGATAAGTAATTAATAACCTGCGCGTTCATGTACGACTGATCTCTGACCGATTTTAATGAGTTTCAAAAGTCGGAAAACTAATTTCTTTTTTAAAGATTTCTGGAATTGGAATGAAGAGCTTTTAGAGGAGTAGGTTACGAAATGTCCAAAGTAAGGTATTTGTTTTTTCGCTGAATTCCACAGTAAAGCGTCAAACGTCTATAGTGTTAACTTTGCAGAATATTAATAGCATGGTTTATAGCAATTGAATTTTGAAACCGAAACCTATCTTTAAAGCTGTGTCCTAAATTTTTTAAAGGTGTAAGACTAATTTACCACTTTTAACTGAATAAATGTGGTAGTCTTGAAATTTAGTACTACTCTGCGAAGACTTAGCTTATTCTTTGTGTTGTGTGCATTAAATTTTTTTGTGTGTGTGGTGGAGGGGTTTGAATGTGAACCTGTCAAATATGCTTCCGGAAAAAAAAAAAAAATAGAAATGTAGTAAGGATACTTGCCGAATTATTCAAGAACAGTGGACAGCAGACTCTGGAGTAATAGAAAAAACAAATAAAAATTCTGTGCTGCTTGTGATCCGCAA
The DNA here is from genome assembly GCA_000611955.2 of Stegodyphus mimosarum. Lineage (NCBI taxonomy): Eukaryota > Metazoa > Arthropoda > Arachnida > Araneae > Eresidae > Stegodyphus > Stegodyphus mimosarum. The sequence continues at coordinate 1,361,501 of KK112450.1, read as the reverse complement.
CGTTAGTATCTCGCACATATACTGTAAAGCGTCATTTTGACGCAAATCATAAAAATATTTGCTCCATGCATAAATGAAGGAAGAGATATAGTTCTTTGCACTAAAAGTAAAGCAATACGCAAAACAAACAAGCTGTTATTATATCCTTTTTTAAGCCAAAGAATAATATCACTGAAGCGAGTTTCCCTATGTCTCACTGCATAGCACTGCATGAGAAACCACTTTCTGATGATGAGTTTCTGAAGACTGTTTCTTAGTCACATCCGACAAATTACTTTAGGAGTTTTTTAACAATAATCAGTAGAATTAAAGAACTGGCTGG
>KK112450.1:1312830-1361152 GCA_000611955.2 Stegodyphus mimosarum | reverse complement strand
TAACTGAGTGAAGGATAGAATAATGTAAATGAGTGAAGATGCTTCGAAGCAAATGAAGTCTGATTTAGATAACGTCGAGATCTTTTCAGTAAGCTTTGATGAAAGCACACAGGCAATGTAAGCTGCGTTCATTCCATTTGCTTGCTGAAATGTAGTGAGCTCGGAGGTAGGAAGAGACGCCTCTAACCGGTTTTCCCCATACATTGCTTTGAAGCACTGGCGATCCCTGCGTGGTGACCAAAGCATTCGGTTATTTACCATTAAGATCAATGGGTTTTGACAAGATCGGATGTAAATATTTTGTAATTACGTCGTAAATATATTTTCTTTTTCTACATTATTTCAGAGTCCTAAGTATCTGAAAAGAATACATTTTTAAACAACATTTCACTCTGAATGGAATTAAATGCTATACTTTTCACTGAACAGTTTTCTCAGAACGGTTTAATTTGAATGAAATATTTTCACAAGTTTTCGTTACATTAGAAAAAAAAAATTAAGGTAATTCGATTTTATTCGGTCGAGGATTACGAAAATTAAGATCAAAGTTTATTGTATTAGTAATATTAAAATTATGAAGTATTTCTTTTCTATTTATAGAGCTTCTTTCTATTTATACTATTTATAGAGCTTCTTCCTAAAACACTTTTTCAAATATGACATGATTTTTTAGCTTCTGAGACATATTTTAAATCGAAAAATCTAAGTCAATCTATAATTAATGCTCTATTTGGTCCATTTCAAATCACAGCACCTTTGATTTTAATAGTGAAATATGCTAAATAGTACTTAACTTTCTCTGAATATTTCTGAAAGGGAATAAAAAGAAGATTTTTTAAAACTATTATTTAAAACTTGTAACTGACTTATTATAAAACATAACGGAACAATTCTTTTAATTATACTTCTCAGTTTTTTCCCCTTAATTTCAACAATACATATTCTTGCTTGACAGTACCTTTTAACAGATTGCTTTCCAGTACGAACAATTCTTGCTTAAATAGTTTTATAAACGTATTATTATATTTTTAATATAATAGTAAGTATATATTTATTATTATATTTTTTAAATACCGTTTATTCAGTTTCCATTTAATGTAAGTTAATAACTAAACAGTAGATATAGTTACAAAATATAATTCGATAGTTTGAAATCAAAGCGAAAGTTTAAACATGATTTTTAAAAAGTAATATAACTAGTGGTATTTAACAAATGGAAAATGAAGATTATTTCATCTAAAAGTACCTTAATAGCATTTTTCCTACCTAACACAAGAGATCCAATGGGCATTTGGATCAAATGAAACCTTTTACTTACCGCATCATAGCTAAGTAAAATAGTATTTAAAAGCTATCGAAAAAAGAAACTGCCTGTTATAATTCCTCCCCAAAAGGCATCGCATCAGCAGAAGAATTGCAACTTCACAAAGCTCTTATGAATGCATATTCTGTCAGTGGATGCAATTGGAACTCGCGTACAGAAATCAAAATGGATCGGCATTTTTCATTAAAAGTTTATTTATTATCTTAGTAAGATTACGTAAGAAGCTGTGACAGTTCTTCCAAAATTAGGTCCTGCAAGTCCTCCTCAGTGCACTCCGATTCATAAAGAATTCAGCCATTTCGTAAAGTCTGATGTATTACGTACATTGACAATGGCATTCTTGGTAGTGTGCTGACATTTTATAACATCTTACTTGCAGGTAGTTGTTACTTCGAATTTATTAGTAGTGTTCTCTGTTAAGATCACATGAACATACAGAAAACGTATGTACGACCAGGTCAGGTTAATTGATTAAGGCAAAGTGCATAACGGCTAATGCTTTCAAGGAGCCTTTCTAAGAGAATTTGGCTCGTAGTTTAGTTACGCCTGCAGAAAATCACGTGCTAACCCGCTTTCTCGGATTTGAATTCGTGTTTAATTACCAACATTCAACAGTCTTATCCATTTGATTTCGCTAGATATATTAACTACCAAAGAACATATTTCATCGTATTTCATATTGATTAGTATTGATGCATCAATGCATTAAACAGATATTGCTGAAGGGCCCTTAAGGTTATTGTATAAGGGTATTGAAGTCAAAGATATTGATGCCATTACATGGTTAAAATGAATGATTTTGATTCTCAAATATGATAGTCTGCGAACTTCAGTAGCGCTGCCGAACTTATTATTCAGGCTAGAAACGACCCGTGTTTCACTTTATTTTTTCGCTGTTGGACTTAAACCATTTTGTCGTTGTGTTTCCGATTTCTGAGGTGAATAATCCCATATTACTGTTTTCTATTATTTGTTTCTTATCTTTGCTTTAAGCAGTGCTTTAAAAATAAAATATATCTTCATTAAGTTTGTTTTATAGCTGCAGGAACTCAATATGTTGATAATTTAGAAAGCAAATTGCTGAATGTGAATATCTGCTGCTGCTATTAATATGCTTCAATAATGAGTCCGGTAAGTATTATCAACGTATAGGTTCATGCCCATCTTATTCTGTACTAGTCCTGACGTTATTATTATCGTCCCGGTATGAAATTTGATCCTTGCCTTCCTTTAATTAAATGATGGTTAAGGAAGGGGTGTTGTTGCGCTTGGTCAGCACCATTTCGGATACCAGACTCTTCGGCTGTAGTAGGATATGTCAGATGCTTGTTTCGGTAGCACCTTGTAATTTCTTTTCTAGGTAACTTTCTTTGATGACTGGCTGTTCCACAGCATCAAAGAAACAGCTGCTTTATTTGCTTTCATTCTTTTCGTGTATTTCCTTTATAGTTTCTTGTATCTTTGGTAAAATAAAATGTTTTATTGTAATGGGGTTTTCAAAAGTCGTACATATTACAATCGCGAATGGTCCCCAAGTTATTAATTTTTAAAATAGGAAATATAAGCTTGTATCTTAGAAGCATTTATTTATTTGTACGTTTCCGTCAACATATATGCAGAACAGTTATTTAAGGTTTTTTCACTCTTATCGCATTCCACTCTGCATAATAATCAAATTTTGGCTTTAAATGTTTTGCGGATTAAGTTTTGAAAGTGAATAAATAAAATGCTACCAGTAAAAATCGTGTTGTGTTTAATTTTTTTTTTTTTAATCTAACAAACTTTGCTCAGTATTTAAATGTTAAATAACAGTTATATGTATATATATTACGGTGGAGTGGAGTCACTTTAAGATTTGATTTTAGTATTTTTAGGATATTCGTATTATTCATCACAAAATCAGCTTCTACGGGATAACTTAGAGATCTTGGTACCCATTTTGAATGCTAAGAGTGTGTATTTGGCTATACTAAACCTCTAACAATTATAGGAAAGTAATCACCCTGGGAAAGTAATCATTTGATTTTGAACTCGGAGAAAAAAAGGTGGTTGATTCTTACCCTTCATGTTGCCATCTTCATTTCAAGCCCTGAAACTGCACAGTTGCATGGTACAAACTGCATACCTACCTTTGCTGTCGAAGCAAACTAAATTATGCTTTTTCAGTTCAATTTACAAGCCAGTAATATACGAATCTGTTCAAGAACAACTAATGATATTCATGATTTACAGTTTCTGTTGATTTTAAAAATAACTTATAACAGCAGATTTCGTAGCAGTCTGACGCTAATATTTGGATAAACTTTACTTTTCTGTTTGTGGAGATGTTGCGCACTTCTTGCTGTGACCAAGTCATTGTTTTTCTGTTAATCTCTTTCTGATGGTCAACGTAAAATATTTCAAGTTCCGTCAAAGGAGATTCACGCTTCTTGTTAGTTATAAATTACTTCTATAGTAATACGCCTTCTAAATTTAATTTGTGATCCGTGATGCATTTCTGTTGACCGTTGTGTGTTTGTTACAGAAACGTAGTTTATGGACTTTCAATATTTTCATATTGCATCTTTTAAGATTGAGATGTCATGAGCTATAATCTCAGTTTGTGAGACTTTTCTTTTATTGCTTCGATCTTATTTCCAGTTTCTGGTCTAGATCTGTAACCACCTTTCTCGATGCTCAGGGCTATCTCAATCTTGAATGCGGAGGCAGTGTTATTGCAGTGCCTTTACTAAAGGCATCATCTGTGATGCCCATAGAGGGTGATTTTCAGCTCCAAAAGCCTTTCCAGAAAAGTGATTATTTCCTGCTGGAATCTAAATGTTTAAATTTATTCCTTCTGAATACGCTTTAGGAGCTCTAACGAAAGAAGTGATACGTTGAATAATAACAGTAAATAAATAAGTAAAGTTTATAGAAAATTACTGCTTCGCAGAGAGTGCAAGTGGCTTTGCACAGAATTTTACAACCGAATAGGTTTTATCAAGGCGCTGCAACTATTGTATCAATAGTAAATAATAAAACATCGTGATGAACTTAATTTATTTCTACATATAAATCAATGAAGGACTTTAAAAAATCTTTTTTTTAAGCACTAGGAAGAAGTATTATAAAAAGCTTTAAAATTGAAAAAGCGGAAAACATTTTTACATTAGTGTAAACATTATATTTTTTATTATTCCCAATTATAATTCAACTTCTTTTGCTTTTATTACTATAATTTGAGGTATGAAAAACAAACGCGTATGTTTGAAAAATGTCTTTTATTTGATATTAACGCTAAATAAAGCTTGACTTATTATTAATATCCAAATAATTTTCATGCATACATCACTCACTGTATAAACCATTATTTCTGGCAGATGGGTGAAGTCATTTAAGATCAGTTGGCTTTTGAAATAACTTTCTTCTCGCTTATCCCATGCTGAAAGAAAGTCTGTTTCTGAAATAACCATGAAACGCGCACTGTATTACACAGGTAATTAGTTTCTCTTCTCAGCAATGGTCTTCTGCCCCAGTTGCAGTGGAAGAAAATTCACACGCAAGCAGGTTCCTCGCGCTGTAACATCATTAGGAGCTCCTCTAGGAAGTAACAGGGATGAGGGATGAAATGGGGAATGCCAGAAATTAAAATGACAAAAGCCTCCGTGAAGACCCTCCCTTTCAAAGGGCCAGATGCCAGGTCCGTCACCTGACACTTGCGAAAAATCTCAATTTTCGCTTCATCAAGCGCTGGATGTTTGTTTCCTGAGAGAGGACATTAATTTTTTTTTATCCGTTAATTATAAAAAAAAAAGTGGGAAATGAGTAAAGGTTTTGTTTTATTTTAAAAGAAGGAAAATGTTAACAAAATGGCGCGAATTGTTTTCTAGTATATCCCATAATCTAAAACACGAAAACAGATTCTTTTACATTATTTGTTGTCATGGCGATTGTCTTTAGTCTTACAGGAGTTAATTGGCTTCTTTTTAGAGCAGAAAGGGGATAATGCATTTTCTAATTTCAAATATAACATATTACCGAATTTTTTAACCTTAATATGAAATTTTAATCCTTGAAAGTAGTGCTTGGTGTGTGCTCAATATCTTTTTATTTCTATAATTATAATATTAAAAAAAAAATAAACATCAGAAAATTGGAGGAAATGTGTTAATGGGTATCATGTGATTGATCACAAACTGGGCAGAATATTGCTTTGAGAAACATTCTGGTGTGAGTTACTATTGAAATTAAACGAAAGCGAATCATTTTTCTTGTGTCATTTGCTTCCATAGTTCAAAGACGTGTAATTTCCTTTTGTATTCTTCTATATTGTAGTTATAATATTCTTTCACGTCTGAAAAATTAATAATGATGCACAGGTAAAAGATTAGTAACTATCATATAGGAAAAATTGGAGGGAAATAATAGTAGTTCATGTCGAATTAGGTTAGAAGAAATCGGTTGATATTTTTATTAAAGGATTGAGTAGAATTGGGTAAGGGTAAATGATTGGTACTGAAATTTAATTGTCATCTTATACTTACTTATGTCGAAACTATTAGATCCCAAGTCCTACAACGTAATGTCCAGTTTGGTTTGGTTTATTTGATTATATCAAAGAACTCGGGGGGGGGGACTATCTACCTAAGAGAAGGGATGCCTTCGTGGAAGTCTTTCTAAAGGAAGCTGGCTCATATACACGTTACACATGGAGAAAAACACGAAAACGCCCATGCAGCCAACGTGTTCGCCGGAATTGGAACCCCGGACCGAACTACCAGTGACTTTACTTCTGGTGGACACTTAATGTCCCGACAAATGCCTTCGGCAGAATTTTCAACCCAGCTAACTACGAATCTAAGGATAAAAAACATTAGTATCTTTACCATTTCATTGTGTAACTTGCACGGAAGATTCCAAAATAGAAGAAAATACAAGCTATGCATATGTGCTCAAGAGACACAACAAAATGATTAAAACATGGAAAGGACACCCAGTAAGAGAAATTAGTGTATTCCAATCAGAATCAATTGCAGTGCAGAAGGTACTAAAATATGTGAGAAGAACCAAATTGTATATCTAATGAGGCTGCCAATCAGCATTACACGCAAACACAGCTGGCCGATAGTGAACGGAATTCAAAAAAATTTAAGAAGCTGTAAACAACGGCATATAATTATCTTGTGGATCAAAGGACATGAAAGAACTGATGGAAAAGAACGAACAGATAAGCTTAACTGCACAAGACACAACAAAAATAAGCAGCGGTATTCTATACATGTCATGGTCGAGAAGTCATCTGACAACCAATCTGCAGTAAAGAGCATTGACAGCATAGCAACAGGAATGGGCTGTCGTACAATAGAGAAATACGACTTTTCAATATGTTTCCAGTTTGTAATACCAGTAGACTTATAGCTATGTGTTCTTGTTGAAAATTGGATTGTATGTTAGGCGAGATTCCACGTCTCTGAAGTTTACTTCCATTTATTTTTATGGATAAAATGAAGACAATGTTATAGCAATTTAAGTCTCATTTTTTTAAATCACCAATCAGTCAGAAGCTAACATGAGACTCATTTTTTCTTTAAATTTTAGTCAAGAATGAGAAGATCAACCGTAGCGGAAGTCCCTTCATGTGAGAGCACTATTGTAAACTAAATAATGAATTGAAGATAATTTGAATACTGCCACATGCCACATTTTGTCTTTTCATATGTGGTAAAATGATTCTTGACTTCGTGAAGCTTAAGCTGATGCAGTTAAAGACTAATTCATTTATTTTGTTTCAAATTCTTATTAAATTAGTTATATTATAAAATAAAAGCTTTCAGTGCCAGTATGACTTTTTTTGACAGCAATATAATTTTTTAACAGTACGAACGATAACTGATAAATGCCATTTCTAATTAATTCCATATTCTAAATGGCAAGCCTGTTAATACTAATGTATTTATAAAAGAGGTGCTAAAAGAGTGTCTTTTGGGTATGGTCTGAAGTGTTAAACTTCATGATTTTGACCAAAGAGCAAATTGTCTTTAAGCGCGATAAAAAAAGAATTTTAATGATCTTCATGATAACAGCTCTATCCATGAAAGCAACTTTTCGTCGCTGGTCTCATTGATAAAAATTAGGCTTAATGATGTTTCGGAACTTTAACGATAATTTAAAGCGTCCAAAAGTACCAAGCGTATTTTATTATAATGGCAAAGATATCGAGCAGCTTTTAATTTTTAATTGCTTTGCGCAATAAATCTTTTCCTGCTCTTGTCTGAAACTTGCTTAAACCATATTTGGAAGTAAAAATATTTGCTGGTTGTTATGCACTCATTTCTTCTCGGAGAAAAAAGGCACTGGGTAAAGCAGGACGACCCCCTAGTGGCTATTATTATTATTACGAAAACTCAGCGCCGTAGGTAATGACGGGAGGGAATTATTCGAAGTCCCAGTTCAATCGCTTCGAGGATTGTTCCGCTTTTCCTTTTGTGTGTCTTCCAGACAAGCCGCATATCAGCTTTTCGGTGGGTTTGTGTGTGCGAGTTTATATTTGCGTATATACGCTGTAGATTTATGTTGATCCCCCCCTTTTCTAATTACATTTTCTGTGCGCACGATAATGAATATTTAAAGGCTCCATTTTTTGTGCTCTGTGTTTTTACGTAGAGGCAAACTAAGCAAAGCTGATTTGAAGCTTGACAATAAAACGCGGAAGCGGAGCTTGTAGATCTTTTGTGTATTATATTCTGAGTATAATTGAAATGCATTTAGTAATCTTGTGTGATTACTGTTAAGGTTATCATGGCTATCAACGGAGCTGCGGCAGAAGAAATCTTTAGTTTTCGCTCTTTTTAAAAACAGCTTGTATTAGCTGTATACCTAATTAACATCTGCTATGTAATAACAGGACATGAATAAAAGTTAATTAAATATTGCGGATTCATCGGTTCGTCTTCTTTTGTGCTTCTTTAACGGCGAAAGGGATTCTTGTGTTTGCTTTTAATCTAGTTTTACGAACTTGATTGCGGAAGAAGGTGAAGAAAAAGCTTTTTGTGCTTGTTTTTATACTCAGTATCAGATGTTATTTAAATTTAGATTTTTTTTAGCCGAAAAGGATTAATAAAATTTGTTTTGATTTCGTACATTCATTGGCAGTTGAGTCATATGTTTTGTTGCTTAACCTTCATTTAATTGTAAGATAGTCAATAAATTTATGGTATGTTTATGTATTTTTAAAATTTCCATCTAAATAAGTAAAATTCATTAGACTGTTAGCCCTCACGTTGTTTTTTCAGTACGTTATAATCTCGGTTTACGTCGTTTACCCTTATTTGCAAAACAAAACTAAAAACGCGGTTGTCTGAGCATTTCTTTTTAAAGATAAAGGTTCGTTAGCGAAATTTAAACATTTGCTTAAAAACCGGCCTGGATAAACGTTCCTTTTCATTAGAATTATCTAATGGTATTATTAACTGAGCTATTAAAGTTTTTTTAGAAAAAGGGGTCTCTAGTAACAATCTATTTTAAAATCAGGTTTATGTATTCCAGCAAGTAAAAATTAGTTGGCTAGAAAAAAATGAAAAATTACTAATTGGCAGGAATCTAAAAAAAAATAAAAGAAAAACATGCGTATCTATAGTCATTTAGAGAGGAAACATATTTTCAAAAACCGTTTAATATTTTGAACGTTCTCTGTGGCAGCACTGCCGATGGATTTAGTGTACAGGTATAAATAATTGGGAGGTTTGATTTTTTATTATTATATATAATATTTAAAATAATTATTTAAGTTCATAGTAACTCGCCACTAGACTTTGAGGCAGACTTCGTGTAGTCGCAAGTAAATCACACATTTTATGCATATAGTTGGAATTTGTTAAATAATGCGGCATCCCAAACATACTTTTATCCTTGATATACGTGCATGGTTTTTATTATTATTATTATTTATTACAACACATCCAGACCCGCATCGTGAAATGGAAATTATCCCAGATTTATAATCATGAATTCATAAATTTTCTTCTTATCTGTCAGCTGTCCGGTTCAATTTATATGATGGTACCTTCGCTACTTGTGTTTATGGAGGCCTTATTCAGATAGCTTTCGGAGAATGACGCCACGAGGCACACAGACTTGTTCGAGGGAACAGGCTTGTAATTGCAAATGTCTGTATATCAAATATTAATTAAGAGAAGGTTTCCGTTTAATTAGGTCTCAGCAAACTGAATCGTAATTTCTTAAAAATGGGTGTACAATTACAATGTTATTTTTAAAATGTATCAAATTTATATCGCAGTAGATGGTTTGTTTTTGCAGAGAAATGTTTTTCTTATAAAAAAGGGATGTTTATAGTTAAATTTTATGTAAACATGTAGTGAGAAGATAAAAAATTAGTGCATTAGTGTGAGAAGTTCAGTTTCTTTAACCAGACGTTCTGCTTATTCATTAGTAGTGTAATTTAATAGAAAAACATTATCATTTTGTGTTTCTACCGAAAGTCATGAGACTGAAATGAAACTTTTTTGCATTCAATTATATGAACTCGAACAAATGAAAGTTTTTACTACGAATGATAGCAGATATTCGGCCAAGGAGTTGTAAATCATTAATGCAAAATAAAACAGCGCTATTTTGATAAGTATCAGGAACGATATAAACCATAAGGAGTTCGTCGTATGTCTTTTGAAGTATATTTAAGACATCTTAAAACCGTCACTAAGCAGAGGATGAGTTTTGTGAACTATTAAACATTTTCTTTTTGCATTTGGTACAGATACTGATGAAAAAGCCAGGATAACATATTTTTGCTCCTTAAATATTCATTACGCTAAATAAATTTTAAAAAATAATATTTTTGTACCTTAAATATTCATAAAAATTCAGTTTTGGTTTTATCGTTCGTAAAATGCATGTATAAGAAAGCAGGAGTTGCAGTTGCGTTTTTAGAATGTTTTGCAGTAACTGTATCTGTAAATTGATATTCCATAATTACACCCGCTGAGCAGACGTTTTGAATAAGAAATTTGTATCTTAAAAGGTCTTCCTTTATGCATTTCACTATCGTGTATTATACATACTAATGCAATGATAAGATGAAAGAGCAGTTAAATATCGGTTGCAAATTCATATTATAGATAAAGTACTAACCATTTTAAAATCTGCAAAAGCGTGCTGCGTTACATTATAACTGAATAACTGAAATAACAAATATTATTTCACAGAAGAAAAGAAATAAAGATTTAATGAGAATAAAAATTTGTATATCCAGGATATAATACAACTTTGATTCATAACTTCTAACAGTGCATTATCATAATTAGCACATGAAGTTATTCATATTATTTAGTCTAAGCCACATATCTAAATGGGTGTATCGATTGCTATCATTATCATGCAACACTACCGGTACTTGTAAGTGTATGATCGTGAAAAGGAAGGGAAATTAAACACATTGTATGCACATTGATATCGTTAAAGTATTTTAATTATTTAATTCATATTTTCGGCAAAAAGTATGTGGGATTAATGGAAAATACCTTGTCTGAATTCAATAATTTCTGTCATTTTAATGATTAGTTATGGTGTTTTTTATACTTTAGTTACGGTTTCAGTCATTTTGTAGACTATTGATTACGGCGTTTCTTAAGTTTTGTAACTGGCAATCGAATAACATTTTTGCTCAGAAAAAACAAGCGGATATTTCTGCTTAACTGGATACTGAATATGCATACTACTGCAGCATGATTTTTTAGTTACGAGTTTTAAATAACGCTTTAAAGAATGCAGAAATCATAATTATGTGCTTTGAAAAAGTATTCTTCATGAATTTCGAAACTACTTTTCTTTCACAGTTCTTACTCTAATTTCTTAGTTAAGGAACTAAAGCATGTATTGTTATTATAATTAGAATTTCTCTGTGAATTTATCAAATTCTCTTTTGTCGCAAAATTATTTTTATAGATATTTTAAAGATAAAACTGGTTGTGCTCATTTTATTTTGTTAGTGGAAGTGAGTATCCACACAAAATACTTCATATAAATTTTATCGTATTTCTTGCATCACGATTTGGAGGTGTTCTTAGAAATATTACCCGGATCTCTATTTTCTACGTGGCCTCCCGGAAAACAAGGCTTCACTTTCCCGGGCGAATTTCGCCGGCGGACGTGTGCCTCTTTTAATCTCGAAATTTCGCAGAGATTGAAAAAAATGATCCGCATTTGAGGATATCGCGTTCAGATCCGTTTTTAGGAGTTTAGAAAAAGAGAGAGAGATAAGTACCCATGCTCATCCATCCTCAATTTAAGGGGAACTCTTACGAATTTAGAAATTGTGAAGAGAGATCTGATAGCGTTTTCTTATTTGGTATTGCTTTCCCATTGTTGATCTTTGGAATATTATTCAACAAAATATGAACTAATAGAGATATTTTAAGATTGCTTACTGTTTGTTTATTCAAAGTCATTGCTGAACGCTTAAACTAGATTAAAATATCTAACATAATTTCAATATTTCAGTCTATGACATAATTTTATGTTTGAGTCTATGATAGAGAATGTTCTTTCATTGCAAGGTCACACTTAATTAAATTAAAATACTTACGATGCTGATAGTTACTATACACACACAAAAAAAAAAGTACTTTTGTACATTAATTAAAACTTTGTATTATGGAAATTAATATATTAAGTTTGATGCTACAACAGGAAATAAAGGAAGATTGGCGCAGCTAAGAAAATCTGGCGAAAATTTCTTCATCTTTGAAAGTATAAGCCATGTTTACTATATGTACCCAAAACATTGAGCATAATATCTTATTATATTCGATTAGCAGTTATCGAGTCTACAGATGGGAGTATAACATTGTTAAAACAAATTTCGTATTTTTACTGTAATTTTAAGGATAAATACCACTTTTAACTGGCATCTTAGGATATGAATATGTGTAATTTTTATTAGAGGAGATTTTTATAAACAGTTTACTGAAAAAGTGTTCATTGTTTACACGGTAACAAAAATTTCTGTTGAAGTAATATGCGTTCTAGTACATATATGTTAGAATGTATGCTGCTGTCCCTTAAAAATGTAATTTTCAGAGTACTTAAGTTAAATTCTGTGTTTCATTTCGTTTCTATAAACCCATTTTTCTTGCTGTATTGGCAAAACTGTAGCAGAAATATGGCCAAGAAAATAATCATGAAAATGAAACCTTAAGTTTCCCAAATCGTAAACTTGTGAGTGGGATTTCCAGTTATGCATTTTTGTAGATGGATAAAGGGGCAAATAAACGAGTTGCTTTTAATTTAATTTATTCGTTTTATTGGATAATTAAACTTATTCACAGAAAATTTTTGTCGCCATTGGGCTACTAAGCTAACAAAGGATATGAAAGACGAAGACTGTCAAAAATTCATTTGTTCTTGATTGTCAAGGAGTTTTATCAAATCTTCATCCTTAACTTAATCTTCGTTCTAAAATAAAAGTATATTTAATATTCATTCTTAAATCTGCAGATTATTGCTTATAATGATTCGAAAATATAATACAAGGTTTCTGAAACTTACGTTATATTACGTTATTTTTATGTATAATTTTTACGCAGAAGATTTAAATGCATATCATTGGCGCTCCTTTTGGTACATGGTAGCATATATATTTTTTATTCTTACTTATGTGGTACAAAGTTTGAGACTCCTTGATCTGATGTCACGTATAACCAGTTCCCTGCTCTATTTGGCTTGTTACCATTGCGATAACCGGCAAATACTAATTACGGCTTCCATGAAGCGATGGAGAGGTTAATCTTATTCTGGCGTTCTTCATATTTATGTGGTTCATTATTATGTTAGGGTGCTCTTTTTGCTACGCAGGTAAGTGACCCGTCACCGTTGGGTTGGACGCACGCTGAATTCAGAGGCGCCTACTTGTTTTGATGAGAAAGTCTTTGCCAGTCGCCCATAAATTCCCCGTGGCAGTCAACAAGAAGAAATCTCGTTTTTTATCTGCCTTCTTCCCTTTCTGTGTCTTTTCTTTCTATGTGCACATTTATTAAATGAAACTCTGACATCTGACGTGACAGGAAGGCGTTGGAAGAAATTCTTTTTACCTCTCCGAACGTCAAATCATCTTTGTCGTCATGTTTATGAAATCGTTTCCTACTTCTATAGCGTACAGCAAGGGAAGGATGCTTAGTATTTTTATTTTCTTGTAAAATATTTGTTAAATCTTCAGGATCCAAACTGATGGCGTCTGAAAATAAAGAGCTTATTTTCATCGTTTGGAGTTCATATAGAGTGCCTGGTGATTTTTGACTTTTTAGCGATTCATTTCCTCTTTAAGTCTATACATGGGACATTTTTTTTATTTGACATTCAGGTAATTTTATCTAAGAGGGCTTAAAATGTTCCAATTGTGGTACAGTTTGCGATTATATTGTCTAAATTAACGAATAAGCTTCGACCGCAGTATAGCTTTCTTTTTGATTTTAAATGCTAAGCGCGCCGTCTTATATTATATTTTGTATGTTTTGAGATTTGCATGTTATTTTAGTAAGTGCATCTGAATTGTAGTAGTAGAAAACAACTATGCTTTTCGGTGATATAATTAGCTTCATGCAAATGTCTTACTTTCTCTTAATCATTTTGTTATTTATATTTTAAAGATCTATGTGGAAACAGCACTTTTTATTTAAAGTAATAAGCGTTATGTAATTTTTTAAATCTCTAGTGTGTAATATTTATCACGAACATTTTCTCTGACGTCTGTAACTTCCATTTTAAAGTGCGTTAGGTAGAAGAATAAAACTGTCAATACATATGGGATCAAACTAATGAAATAAAAAAAATCTACTGCATTGAACTGCTGGCAAGTTAAGGTTTGTCATCTGTTGCCGTAGAGTAGGCTCTTTTGAAGACTAGTCAAAGAGATATTTACTACAGGGGGGAAAAGAGGGGAAATGATAGTGATTAGATTACGTGCAGCTCTCTTCGCATGTATCCCACAGGATGAGAAGATTTCTCACGATATCTGGTCGTTTGCATTTTCGTTCTTCCGTAGTGGGTCTTTCTAAGTAGCAGAAATTAACTAAATAGCAAAAACCGTTTCTGTACTTGAAGCTGAAATGTAACTAAGAAGACACATTTCATATGCAAGTTATGGAATGTATTCTCTTCCATATTAAATGTTCCGTACCTCCTAGATTATTTGAATCGCTCATTTGGGAACCATTCACTTGTAATCAGTATTGCAGCATATGGAAGTGAGGTGCACTTAAAAGGCTGTAAATGGGTTACACTTCCGATTTCTTGGAATCATATTTTTTAGTTTGGAACTGATGAAGCGTTTTCATATATTGATTGTTTTCTTTGTTTCGGTGGTAGAAAGAAATTCAAAATAATTGTTCTAACTTAACCAACAGTTAAAAAAATAAAAGACTAATAGTAGAATAAATTATAGATAAGTATTTTACTTAATACCGATTATTATTGATTTATGGCAATACAACTGTTTTTATTGCATGAAACCAGTTTTTCTTGGCTTCATATTAACCATTCTGCATATTATCTTCCCCACTGGTGTTCAGATAATTGTGATACGTTATTTTGAATTTCATCTTGGGTGTTTTAAATTACCAGTGTAGTTATCCAGAAGCAGAAAACTACGTTCATTGTTTATGACGTTGTAAAAACCCCATTTCATCGTGCTTATGCGTTATTCAGATCCAAGAATATGAGAATTTGATTTTTTCTTCTTATTCTTCTCAAGGAGCAGTATTCCTGTTTACTTAATTGTTAATACGTATGCATGGTATTTAATGGGTTTCTAAATTACCGTAGACTTATTTTATATTCGAGATTCCGTAATAATTACCAAACATAAAACATAAATTAAAATTCATCTGAACAAATATATTTTACTTTTTTATGGGTTGTGGAAGCATTTTTTTTTCCCTTGGCAAAAAGGGGGGTCTCGCTAGTTGCGCCGTTTTCAAATTAAACCCTCCTTCCCCTGTTCTCATTGAAAGCAGTTCGCAGAGTACATTTCTATCTTTCACTACGAACTGTTGCAGCTTAATTCGACGCCGTTTAGTTTTTGTATTCAATGCACTGTGTGGTACTGTAAAATGGCAGCCCTCATCATCTTTTAACACTTCGTACTTTGTGTAGCTGGATCATTATCTTTCTTATCACACTGCTTATGGAATATTCAGTTGGCGTCTTCAAACGTATCTGAATTCAAACGGTGCTCGCTCTGTTGCGGTTCGTTCCTATCAGCAAAGGAAGGGGGAACAGACTTTGCCGCCCTCGCTCATTTTAATGTAAGGACAAGCAATTAAGAAAATGTTCCTCGGCCGGTGCTCACTACACAAGGTCCATTAGGGACGGCAAATTAAGTGCAACACAAAGGAGAATGTTAATTGCGTTTACTGTGAGGGGGGATCAGAAACATGAGCATTAAGATAAAAATGCGACGTGACTCATTCTAGATGCGGAGGATATTCTTTGAAGAAGAGCGCGCAGAAAAAAGAAATTGAGAAATTTGCAGTTAACAGGATTCGATAAGGGAATGAAGTCTATCTGTGGACGAACTATTTGTGCTGTGTGTGTTTGTTCCCATTGTGGTTAAGGTTCTTTTCAAGACATCGGTTTTAATTGGTAATTAATGCGAATGCTACTGACATATATTAATATCGAATGTAGCCCATATCCGAGCTTGAAAGTGGTTATGCTATACTTCTAAAATATTTTAAAGGTAAACTGTTTTCCATGGGTTTTATAGAACCCATGTATGCATGTTACTAAAATTTCGGCACTGCCTAGTGTTTAAAAGTAATTACCGTGGCACTTCTTTTTTTTTTCTTAACTAGGGAAGTCTGGCTCGGGATTCATTCATTGAAAAGTTGGAATGATTGTTTTGCTAGACCGAATAAAAAAGAAAATTTCATCTGCTTTACATTTTAAATAAAATCTTTAAATTTTATTTGCGTTCTTTCGAAGGGATAACTTTTGCATTGAATTTGAAGCGGGGCTTTGAAAGGCATGCTAAACATTAAAATATACTAGTTCGTGATTTGTTTTAATAATATTTACTATAGGGTCGTTGTTTTCACTAATCTCACTTGTCTGATGTAATCGGAACAAACTCACGAATTTTATTATGGCAAGGAGTGCAAGATTGCGTCTGTCGTTCGCATGAACCTTGAGCCCCATACAGGTGAGAGTTCTAATTTCTCAGTACCGCCCCAGTTTTAAAAAACACTCCGGTAGGCGAAGTCCGAGGGTCTCCCACGGCTCTTCCTCTACCATCAGCTTCTCGAGAGAACTTTCGACTCTCCGTTTATTTTGAGTGCCCCTTGCCGAACAGACATTATACATTTACTTCCATATCAATGCCTTCACCGGGCTTCGAACCCGGGCCTTTCCGTATGGCAGTCAGCGTCACTAACCACTTTCCCATCTGGGCAGTATTTGCTGTGCTTAATGGTAGTATAAAACTGTTGGCCGTGGGAGAGAGGTTCGCATGTTGCATTCCCTCATTTTATTTATGTTAAAAATAGGAGTTAAAAATTGTTGGTTTGAAAAGGAAACAAAGCTAATTTATTTTAAATCTGAGTAGGTTATTGTTGTCTTCGTTATATAATCTTTTCAGTTAGCACTGTGAGTTCTTAGTTTTATTGCAGTTACTGGAAATCTTCAAAGAAGCGTTGTGAAAATGCAGTACTGCATCTTATATATCCACTTCCCAAAACAAGAAATCTAATATTACAAAAATTCAGTTTGTTCTATCTTAGAGTAAAATTTTCATTTAATTTTTACTTGAAAAAAGCCAAAAGCCTTATTAAATACGTACAGGAATGTAACATGATTGTAAAAGAATTCTTTTCTGTCAAAATGAGTAAAGGGCAATTTAAAAATAGCTTTTGCTGCACCGTCTTAATGGGCCTTGTGCTCGAGCATTTGTTCCTCAAACTGCTAATATTAGAATAATGCCTTATTGCTTCAAGATAAATTATATTTGAATACGTATAATCATAGAACTGTACTGAAGACAAGCAATGAATTTCCTGTGCTGTGTTTGTCGGAAAATATTCTTCATATAGGAAGTTAGTTGCGTATGTATTTTCATTCTTTACAATATTTAATGATTCCTTTACTCATTTATATAATTAAAATGTTTATTTTGTCTATGGTCTTCTGCAGCTCCTTAATATAACATTAAAAGAAAGTGGGAAAGTACCCGATAAATTATAAATACGTAACCATTAAGAAAATTACAGTTTAAAACATTAAAGAAATCTATTATTTCTCCATATATCTGCGTAATGATTCCCTCCCCTTCTTTGTTTATTTAATTCGTTTTTCGAATGATTTTTAGAAGAGCTTAGTTTCTTTTAAAACTAAAATGCTTCGTTATTAAGAATTTTTCTGTTTTCGTTTACATTTAAAACGTCGTTACGAAATTATTTTACTTGAATAAATCCCTGATGTAATCTGAGCTCTCTCATCTACCCTCGGAAAAAAAGAAAAAAAAAGAGTAATTTAGGTGAAATGATTGGAAATGCATTCGAAGTGTGCACTTCCTTCTCCTTTTTTTAATTCTCAGTTATGAAAAATTTATGCGTCGGACAATGTTAGATAGATCGCTATGCTTGAAAAAAAGAAAGACTTAATTCTTACACTAAATGCCGCGGATAATGACAGTTCATTACATTACATTTTTAATGAAGCGCACTTTATTTTTATTTTTATTCATTTCCTTGCTCACAAGAGTAAATTAATCAAATTAAAACTGCTGATTACTGTAGTGCGTAATAAATGGAAAATGAGTCTTAGTGAAGTGGAATTTAAAAATCTCTTTAATTGAAGAAATAAACATATCGAAATATTTCCATCTGAATAAAAAAAATCATTATATAAATTTTAAAAGGGCTATTGAATGCGAAAACTGTCTAAATGTTTTTGCTAATGTTTTTATAACTTTTGTAAGTTTTGCGTAACAGATATATAATGTGATGAACATGTTTATAAAAAAGTATATATACCAAAGAGATAACTAATATTTACTCTATTCCTAAAAGCCTTTATAATTTGACGTCTATTATCAAGTAAGTTTCTTTCATGTAGAAACTGCACGCCGTAATTTATAGAATGTTTTACAAACGAATTCTTAGGTTTTCACGAGGAGAAATTTGAGATTATGTCTTTAAAATACATGTGCTCAGAAAAGTAAGATAGGTATAATGAATTAAAATGCGTTTTATGATATAAATTCTTATATATTTATAGCAGTTCATTGTGAATACATGGTAATTAAATATTGTGTGGAAATCGAATTTTTCGCGCCGGCGTTAATTATTCCAATATTACCTCATTTTACTTATTTCTGAACCTGCTATACAATTTGCTGTCGAAAGACAAATTTCCGAATAACTATTTTCAAAAATCTATTTCTGGTTGCCATTTTATATGGGCATTATAAAACGGCAATTCGCCTGCTGTTTACGTGATCGTGATTGAATCAATTTACTAAGTTTGGTAATGGGTATTTTGTTAAAAGTAAACTCTACAACTGTGTGAGGTATTACGTGGTACTTATTACCTGCATCTTTCGATTTCTTTTTCTATTGATTACTTTTGTTCCTAATGATATTTCATTGGTTTCGCCGCTGTATACTGTGTGCAGATGTTTTCAAGTAGTGATGACGTTTATTAAGCTTCCTGCCTCCTCTATACATACATCTGAGCCAATTTCTCTTGTCATGACCGTGTAAATCAATGACGAGCTTCTCATCCCTCGGTGTAAACGAGTAAATTGCTGCAGCTAATTATTTCACTCAAGTCTTTCATAATTTAATACATATTGACTTGACCAATACGCAGAAGCCCAAACGGGCGCCAAAAACTGTCCGTCGGGCTTTTAATTAACGGAACCGACGATTGTTTTTGCTGCATCGCATGAAAAATATCTATCCGTAAAGAAACTGTTGAGTAGAAAACTTGATGAGTAATTATGTTCTCTTTTAAGTGGTTTCTAAAATATACTCAGTATTTCATAGAGCTTATCTGCTTTTTAAAGAGCTTTCTTGAAGATCGCTGTGTAATCAGTGATAAAAATTTCTAATTATCACAAATTATGACTGCTGAAGAACCTTTGATATTTATCTCTAAGAACTTTATACTAATTTCTTGTTTAAAGGTTTAATACCTCATATATTTCCTTGTCAGTTTGATAATTCAAAAGGTCGCCCTTACTCTTTAATTTTGCGTTTAAAGAAATGCAGCATTCTGTTAGCTCCTTAATTTTTTATTGTATAGTAATAGTGCTAATATATAAATTTAATATTTCAATCTTGATTTTCTAGTATGATAAGTCTCCCTGTTCCTCATTTCACATTGTATCATGAGGAAATGCATTCAATCTTAAAAGATACTTTTCTGTAGTCTCGCTGTTCCTCTTTTAATATTAATAATATATTCTGTATATCACGAGGACGTTAATTTATCTGGAGGTAACATCTTTGTATGAAGTTTTTGACTTGCAACCGTTTCGCAGAGTATTATAAGAGTTTGCCTCGTCTACCTTCAGGCATTTCGAGTTCCCAATTAGCATTAATTTATTCATTTTCTTTTAATAATTTAGAGTTTGCAAATATTCTTTTGCATTTTCCTTAATTAGTTCTTTCTAGTACGAAACATTGCAATGCCTCAAGCGCGAATTGACAAAAATGGTTTTAGGCGTGAAATGTGAAATATTTTTAATGCATAAGAGTGTTTTCCATGATCAAATTGGATTATTATCAGTTGTGGCAAAATGTGTGAAGACTGTATGCCTAAGCTGCATCCTAACTTTGATCAAAAATAGTTGGAAAATGAAATCTAAGTATCCTTTACTCATCTTTCATTACTTTCAGTCTTTCGAAAAAAATCTTCGGATCATCCGAATTTTAATGCAATTTTTCAAAGATATTTCATGCTTTATTCGGGATTCGTCGTTAAGATCATCAGCGTGGTTCCACTTTCCACTAACCAGTGTATCAACCGAGATAACTTCCTATTAAAATTAAAATACAAAACATCTCTTCCAAAAGCATATTTGATCTCTAAACAGTAGCTTGGAAAATTCTGATTTATTATTTGAGGTGACATTTTGGGCCTACCAGCGGCCGAGTGGTAAAATCGCTGAACACTGGTAGTTCGGACGTAAGTTCTAAGTGAACGGGCTGGCTGCATGGGCGTTTATTTGGCTTTTCCCATGTGTAACATGTATACGAGCCAATTTCCCTAAGAAGTCCTCCACAAAGGCAGATAGCTTTAGTGTGCTGTGCCATAATCAACTAAAACCAAACTATTGAGGTGACATTTCGTCAACTTTTTTTTACTTTATGTCCTTCACTGGTGTTGAGTATTCGCTTGAAAACTATTGCTAAGTTTCCAATAACATTTTTCTGTTATTAGACCGTAATCACTGACTTTGTGGTTATTGCTCTGGAGAACTGCTGAGGTCGCGATATTTTATATTTAAACTGAATGAATATAATGACTTTTTTGAGCTGAGCAAATGCTGTTAATATTTTACTGAACGATTTAAGTGAGGCTTTTTTTTTTATTTAAGGATTATTAGAAGTTTAGCATATCATTTAACAGTGTATGATTTGCTATGACTGATTAGATTATTCATTTCAAAATTTCCCTTAAAATTAACGGAAGGTAATCCTAATGTCGAAAGACTGAGCTGTTTTTAACTAGGTCTAGTTTACGGATGTTTTTTGAATTGAGTAGCTTGGGAAAGGAGAGTTAAGCTAGTATTCGAAAATTTACGTAGGCATTTCAGTACTGAACAGAAAACCTTAGATTAGCTGAGTGTTAGAAACCTTAAAATCTATTTTATTAACCTTCAGCGAGTTTTACTGCTTTGCTAATATATCTCTGCATCTCGATTTCTTTTAACTGCGGAAGCAGCTTACGAGATAGGGTTGTTCACGAATTTAAAATTCCCGTTCCTTGCTTTTTCTCCCCCTAAAGCTGAATAAACAAATTAATCACTACACGCATCCTGTATTCAAAACCCGACTGGGAAAAGAGCAAATATATCTCGGCGCTTGCTCAAATACTCCTTCTTTCTTTCTTTTTTTATCCCTTTAAAGTATGGATTTTAATAACAGCGAGGGCCGCTTTTTAATCCTAATTTCTGTTTCAAGTATCTTCATTGATCTCAAGTTCCAGGTCTTTTATATTATCCTTAGAAAATTAATATCTCGATTTCTCATAATGCTGCATTTGATTTAAGGGGATTGCATTTTTCAAATGAATGCTCAAATAGATAAAATAAATTTCTTATTGTGAAAGAGTTCGTTATTAAATATTTATAGTGAAAGGAATATACTTATGAAGAGATGAAATGGAATGAATTGAGTTTTACATATTTTTATACCATCACTTGCTTCTTTAGCTTTCTATGAAATATTCTCTAACCGAATAATTGGAAAGAACCGTGAGTTATAAATAAGAAGAGACGAAGTTTAAATTTCATTTGATTCATAATTAATGCAATCGTATATAATAAATACATTTATTCTTTATGATATATTTTCAAGGGTTAAATATTTGTTCCGATTTTTTAGTCTTTGAGCAATTTTGAAAGAAAAAAAACCCCCCACAAAACTCGTAAATCTCTTTTAATTAATTTAAATCGTAATTAGTTTTAATTAATAATGATTTGCTGTACGGAACTGAAATAGCAGCATAATAATAACTATCGACATCAATAACCTTTATTCCATCTGTTTAAAATACGGTTTTCTGTCATACCTGAATGAGGAGTGCCTCATTGGATGAATAAACATCGGAATAAAAAGTATTATGCGTTACGGAATCAGATTTCATTCTGTAATGATTTCTGTTAAATATCTATTTTTCCCCCACTATTCAGAAGCGCAACTCTTCTATGAATCCATTCTAAGCCAAGCTAGCATAAAAAACAAAATTTTTGAGCGTTCTTAAGCTCCAACCCTCCCCCCCCCCAGAAAAAAAGAAAGAAAGATCATGCTAAAGAACATCAAAAAGCGCTTAGAACTTCAAAATAATATTGATTTCTAATGAAAGAAGAAACAATATGATCAATTATCCAGTAAACATTAAAAAATGATATGCTATGTGGCTCAGTATGTATAAAAAAGAAATTATGTGCGTATAGTTTAATTTCATTTTCTAAAATCGATAAATTAGCGAGGGCACAGTAAGTTTCAAAAAGTGGTGTGTTTAGTTTTGTCTTTGGTAATTAGGGTAGTAAGACGTATTGAAAATAGAACACGACTACAGGAGAATGAGATGTTCAGAAGACTCAGTGAAAGAGGAAAAGTTTATTCAAGCACCATCTCATTATTTTTTAGATCAATCAAAGCGGAGAGGTCACTAACGTGTGCAAATTCTTGTTGTCTTCTTTTTTGGATGTCAAATTCTAAGTTTGTCCTTTGGTGCCAGTGAGATAAAGATTTGAAATGCCACTGTACAATTGTCTGTTCAGATTCATAAATGTTGTTTATACTATATTTTTATATTAGAAACTTCCGTAGTGTAATATTTCCATTTTTTTCGCTTTGTGTCATCTTACGCAGATTAGCGAGTTTATCATCCACGCAAAACAATGCTAACAAGCACAAAGAAATTTTTTTTTTTTCATTTTGTCATTTTCATCTGCTTGCCAGTTTTAAATAATTGAAGTAAATTTATTAAAATATAAAGTAAAAAACTTCAGAAATGAGATTATGGCCTTATAATTCTTCTTACTTTCTTTTCCGATCTAAAAAAGAGTCAAAATAAAGTTTCGGATTACCCTTTTATTCGGATGCCTTCGTTACATAGTTAAAAAATATCTAATATAATATCCTGTGAGAATATCGAATATAATATGCTATAAAAGATATCGAATGTAATATCTTGCGAGACTTCCTTGGATATTCTGGTCTTAAGATTTCATACTTTACCGCTTTTAAAAATTCCTTTCTCGTTTACCAAATTTCTGCGGTAAAAACAAATCAGAGAATCCATTCCGAGTTAGAAAATGTTTTTCTGTAACTCATGCGGATTTAAAAATGAAGCTAAAGAAAATGCTAAGTCGTCACATAATGTAATAATTTTTATGGCCTTCTTTTTTGCTTTTTCTTTTAAAATAAAAAAAATGGATTTAAACGCAAGAAGAATTTATTTAAACTAACAGTGTCAGAAACTAATCGCATTATCCGAAATTTGATTACTTTAGCAAGACTTTTTTTCCCCCTTTTTTTCATCGATTGATGCCATTTAGGCGTGGTTTCATCAAAACTAATCCCTTATCTTTGTGTTAATATTCTTCCAGAACCATTTACTCAGTTTTAATTTCCTGCGTATCTGATTCTGATTTATGATATAAAAAGTCCACAGAAATCCTTCCACCCGGTAGCAGAAACCTGCAGCTGCTTTAGCACTGGCTCCTAAAAAAAAATCCTCCAAAAATAATGTCGCGTTTTATCAAATAGGCTCATTTCAAAAGCAAATTCCTTTCTTTTAATGCGAAGCCTTTCCCATTTCTCCTTTTAACGAAGGGATAAATAAATTTAAAAGTGAGGCAGCGTTAAAAACTCGACGCAAACGAGTAGAAAAGGAGAGGTGGGGGCAGAGAGTTACAAAAATAACCGGGGTAATTTGAGCAACCTTTCCCCTTCTATCCAAATCTTTCATTAATATCTTTTGCTTCCAGCGATTCTTTATAGCTAGTACTGAGGCTTTTCATAAAGTCGTTGATTGGGAAGCCTTTGATTAAATCTGAGCGAAATTGGTTTTGGGGATAGCGGAATATTACACGGCCAGACTTTTCAGAAACAATCTCCGCTCCGCTTATTTTGTCGCCGGCCTCTGACGGGGTAGGAGTAGAATAGATGTGGATGGTTACTTTTAAGTGAAATGCAAATCAGCGGCGGAGTCACCGAGTTTGCTTTTGCAGTATTTTGTAGCCCGCAGAGAGATATTTCATTTAAGTTGTATTCAAATCAGTATGGATCCGCTTTTAGGTGAAAACAGCAGAAGTACTGTGAAATGCCATGCTTCAATGGAATATGTTTTATTTAGATGTTGAGAAATTACGTTAAAATGTAAAGATAACTTATTCTGGTATTTTATTCTCTTCTCGAAATGTGATAAAACATACTTCGTAATAGTAGTGTAGTTGGCTGATTTGGAAAATAATGCCTCTCAAAATATAATAATGAATAGAATTTATTGTTCTGCCATAGTTTTAGCATTGTCATCCTCGAAATATGGCAATAAAAGGAGTTTGTGAAATGATAATGTTTAAAGAAATGGAAAATTGGAAAAGGAGAAACGCGAAAAAACTATAGCATTCTAGAGACGTTTACTTTTTACTTCAATTATCATACCTCGTGCACGTAATACGTTCGCTACACATAACATGAAAGCGAGTGAAACGTAGTCAAAGCACCTGACATTCATAACACTTTAAATTTTGAATCTACTTATTTACTGTTACGTGAAAGAATGCAACAGTACCGCTTAATAGTGCCAATTTTAAAAAACGATGTAAGGGTGAAGTAACAGTGTCAAAGTACAACATCAGTAATATATCAAATATTATTAACATTATTGCTAAAGTTAATATGGAATACTTTCAACAAATTTTAAATCACAAAACTGTTTCATAAAAATTAGTAGTCAACAGTTAGGGTTTTCGATTTTCTACGACTAAAGAAGAAAAATCATCAGTAGCTTAAAGTTATTGTCATTTATATACTGATGTGTATTAAACTTTCATACTTAAGAAATCCTCTACAAAAGATCTCTCCTAAAGTTGATGTCAATTAAGTATTTTACCGCAGCAAATTACCTATATTTTTGCCTTAGTAATTAATATTCAATATTCATTATTAAATAAGTAGTCTTAGATTAAGAATTACTTTAGGATTCATTCCATTTAATTCAGATTTTTGGCATCATCATTATCATATTTTCTTAAATAAGCCGTCTATTATACTATATATCTTCTACTAATCTGTTTTAGTGGACTTTTATTTGGTGTCACGCTTTTGCCCTTTGTCGTTAAGTCATTAACGATCGATTACTGGCCTGTTTGATTAAGTTCTTTCAGTGATGTTCCTTTATCTTTTACCGCCTATTATCGCTTAATATGAAGCTGAGAGATTAACAAAAAGGGCCGCCCAAGCCATTGTCTAAATTTTTTTCCTTTCAGGAGTTAAATATTTGATTTTCGAATGTAATTCGAAGAATAGTAGGAATAGCTAAATAACTATTTAACATAATCACGTGCTTTGATCAAATACGTTTGCTTGCATTTGTTTTTTAACTGTACTGGTTATTGTATTAAAAGTGAGTGTTCGCATTGAATTACTTTTGTCTCCGCGCACAACTTGATTAGAATACAAAATATATTTGGTGAGACAGCTTTTTCTTTTCTGCCTTCAGTAGATATTTAAAAGGC
Source organism: Stegodyphus mimosarum (assembly GCA_000611955.2). Taxonomy (NCBI): domain Eukaryota; kingdom Metazoa; phylum Arthropoda; class Arachnida; order Araneae; family Eresidae; genus Stegodyphus; species Stegodyphus mimosarum. The sequence goes on along the minus strand of KK112450.1, from coordinate 1,335,365 downwards.
AAAGGGTTGGGAGACTACAGAAAAGAAACAAAATAAATTAAGATAGTTCCTTCCAATCTTTTCAGCATTAGTTTGTAACCGCTAAGGTTATCTTTTTTGTGTACTCTGAAAAGCCTTAGCAAGCGTATGAACATCAGCTACTAATGAATTCTCAGTATCATCAAAGATGAAATCCTGTCGGTCTTTTTTAACTTCCTCCCTCCGCTACGTAAATGGGATATAAGTAGTTTATTAAGCCTATTAGTTGCTTGTGTCACTGATAAAAATCATATATTTTTCAGATGTCGGATCTTCTAACAGTTAACATGCTTCATCCATCACATTTATGAATAGTTGTATTATAGCTTTATGAGAATAATATCGTAAACGAAAACAGTTTATAGACTTAGAAGCTTATCTTTCATATAGCCATTTTTTTTACAATGTAAGATAGCTTAGCAAATTAAAAATGAATTGTTCTGCAATGCATAAGTTGAATTAAGTTTAAAAAATAAAAAATGTGTAATGAAGCACATGGTTTTTCTCTTTTCAGCCCCCTGGTGGTGTTCCAGGCCAGCCTATGATTCCGAATAATATGGATCCCACTAGGCAAGGTAATTTCACTTTCATGTTCTTTTTTAGTAAGCGATTGTGTGTTTATGACTTTTAGTGTTTTATTTAATTTATGCAGTGGAAACGGTTTGCATCTGTTTATAGTTAGGCTACGTAAAAAAGAGAGATTGGTGATGCATAGAGTAATTAATCACCCTGTAAACTTCGTATGTAATTTTAAATTTGCAGTCTTGCAAAGCCAAATAAAACATTTAAGTGCTAATTAGGTTTACATATGTAGCTCAAACACTGAATTTTAAGAACAAATATAAATCTATCATTTTTTTTTCTTTTTGTTGTTGTTAACTTTATTCCGTTGGTATCATTATTGTTATGTTTATTATTATACTTCTGCCGGTGATTCGTTTTTATAAATAACTCTAATGCTGCTGTTTCATTGATAGAATATTAATTATTTAATTGCCGTATATGTAATTTACGTTTAATTACTATAAATTTGTTATGTATGCAGTAGAACTAGCGCTTCAAAATTTCGTTAGAATAGGCAAAATTGCTATACCATTGATAAACTAAATCCACCTCTTACTTTATTTTCTGAATTGAGAAAAGCTTGCAGTTTATTATTTTTTTTTTAATGCAGCGCCAAATCCTTCAATCAAAGTGCCTCTAGATAAATGTTATCTGCTTTGGGGGGGGAAGCTCAAAAACTCATCTAGTGACATAGATGACAACTTAATATAGCAACTTAATGGGCTCAGTTTGAAATTTAGCTCTTCCTTCTCTCTATCAGAACAGAAAAGAATATACATTTTCATACTCTACACACAGACAGAAGCTATATCTATCACAATTTATTTACGCACTTATCTCGCACATTGTGCAACTATTCTTGTAGCAGGAATTATCTTACTTTTTTTTTCTTTTAAATAGGAATATCAACAGAATTGCTTGTGATTTTTAGATGTCGGGGAGTTGTTGCCCTAACTAAAATCAACTTAATGCAAGAAAGCTTAAAATTCAACAAACATTTATTTGTATATTCCTGGAGCGTAAATTAAAAAGTCGATACTTCTCAATAATAACCGATAATAGTTAGCAGCTTGTCTATGAATACACTATTATGAAATTCAAATTCCTGAAAGCAAGATATGTGTTTTTTAATTAATTACTGTAAAAGTGACTCATTTACCAGCCTAAGATTGAAAAAGACACTACGTGGCCTTCTGTCAACATAATTATCTTCCAGAGGTAGGTATTTAAAACAGTCACCCCAGCAAAATCCCTCTCCATGGAACAAAGAATGACTTACAGATGACATTAGCTGGCTTTAAAACTTCCTTATGTGTGCTTTACATTCGCAAAATCTCTTAATCTGAGCGAATATATCTGTAGGACAAATCAAAAGGAAGATAGGGAAGTAAGGTTGAGGTATATTTTCTCCTTTTTTATCGAGTGTCTCCATGTTGTAAAGGGAAACACATACAGCTAGCAGTAAAGAGAGATCCGGAGTTCGAATGTCGGCGTAGTTGGTTGTCTCAGCTTTTTTGCTCCGTAAAATTCTAAATAACTGTACAATCTTTAGTAAAACAGATTGACAAAATCTAACGCAAAATTTAGTTTTATGCAGATATTGTCTAAAGAAAGCTAGAATTTGTAAGTGTTTTTTTTTCTCTAAATTTTATTTTATTATTATTTTTTTTTTTACTGTGCCAGTTCTGTAGTATTAAAGAACAAGTGAACAGAGAAGCACAGTGCAAAGAGCATATTTATTTCTTCCTGTCAATGCAGACATTTTTCAGACAGATGCTACAATGTGTTTAATTTCAGGACCAGGCCTAGAATGAAATGTTTATAATTGGTTATAATATTTTTTTTACATATATAAGTAAGCTGATTTGCTGCAAGATACGTAACATCACGTGGTATGTTGATGAGGATATTGTTAATATAAAGCTCAGTTTTGATAAAAGTGCGTTAGTATAAACTTTGCTGCTTAAAGTTGCAAACAGGATTTTGTACAGTATTTGAATTACTAATTTTTAAAACTAGCTGTTTAATTTAAAAATTTTGCTTTAATTTTTCTTTAAAACACTGAATACGCATTAAGCTTCATTATTTGTTCCACTTTCTTTAAGGAAATTTAAGTAGTTTATCTTCGCGGGTTGGGATAATTATCAAATTTGACCACATTTTACTTGTTTGGCAATACCTTTGAATTAAGATAATTATGATTTTTTTCTTATCAGAAATGCGATGACGTCATATCGATGCTCGTTATAAATGCTCTCGATTTTGTATACGTATGCGCAAAATATGAGAGAGAGAAATTTTTTTTATAGGACGGTAGTATTTTTATGTTGGGGAGAGATTCCTTAGAACAGGAATCGGCAACCTTTTTTGTTACTAAGGATGCAATAAAACTTCTAAAAAGCATCGAAACTGTTTAATTTAAAAAAAAATCATAATAATCTAACTTTTTAATCGCAAATGTGCGATAATGGTTTAACAAAAGAATTATCTTTTGAAGTATGCATATTTATTTAAAATAAAGATTTTACTCGCATGTAATAAGTAAAAAATTAAAATATAAAATAGGTACGTAAACTAATACATGTTTTGAGATGTTTGTAAGACCCATGGAGCTCGCGGGCAGTGCATTGCCGACCCCTGCCTTAGAATATTAATGTGTTAAAAAGATTCAAAATGTTTTTCTGAAGGTAAAAAGAAATGTTTTCTGAACGTGGAAAATTATGAGGCTTTTGAAGTAAGAAGAAAACCAAGCACATAATTCGTGAACTTTTAGAAGCTGGTTGGAAAGGAAAAGAAAACTAAGAAGGAAGGAAAACAAGCCACGCTGTGACTGAAGACTTGAGCCCAGAATCGCGGGTACGACAAGCATAAAGTATTTTTGACCTGAAAGTGTGCGTGCTTTTAGAAAAGTTTGCCGCGGTCAAAAAGTTAACGAGGAAAGAGAAGTAGTAAATCATATGAGGAAAAAGAAAACAGTAGTTTTCTTAGCACTCCGCCCCCCCTTTCGAGTTTGGATTCGCTTCTAAAACGGTTAGGTGTTTGAATTGTACTTTAGAATACAAATTTGACGTATAAATATGCCTTTATTAAGCTATTCTGCCTAGATTGTAAAGGTGCCGTTTTGCGGAACATCATTTAAGAAAATCGTTTTGTACGTCATTTTAAACTGAGATATTAATCTTCTGGTTTGTTGCTTCATATGCTGATAATCTCCTAGCGAATCGTAATGGTTGCTTGTCGAATCTAGACCAAAATTGCTATCCGTTTCATATCAGAAACTTTAGTGATCTAATATATTTCCTTTTTAAATCGCATTGTTGCTTTTGCTTTGTAGCTGTCATTAAAATGTAGCTGTAGTACTTGCTTGTCTTAGTTTTTGCAGTTACGTATTGTTTACGCAGTTAAAGAAGTAGCTTTAGGAAGATTTGTTATTTAAGCAGCAAATTTAGCATTTAATAACCATTGTTAAAAAGTGGAATTAATGAAATGTTAACTCTCCTAAAGTCGTTTTGATTCCGTTTGTTGAAATGCGCCGGAGATTCGCAAATACAAGTTATTCACTTATTCTAATTTGACACGCGATATTGTTAATCTAGTTTTATTTTTCCATTAATAACATTTGCATGCCATTTGAATTTGAGTGAACACTCATTTAACTTTCTAAGGCTTCATCTAAACTCATAAGCTTTTCCCAAATTTGCCGTTAAAATGCTGCTTGAAAATTTCTGAAAGCGTATTAATTTATTTTTCCTTCAAAGACGTAGTAATTGCCATTTTTTTTTTAAATTGTAAATTTTTTAAATTATTGGTACAGGGGTGTGGCTGATGCGATTTTAATTAATCGCATTCATTGCAGCTCACTATCTAGAATTATAGCAAACATGTTGGGTACGTCATTTCGTAATAATGCTGATAGCTCGGTATGAGTTCAGATGTCGGCGAAATTGGATTGAGTGCTTGCACGCTTTTGTGGTTTCACTCATAATGAATGCAAGCCAATTTCCTTACAGAATTCTACATAAAGGCATGCCATCCCCTAGGCAGATTGCCCTTGCGCTTTGCCATAATTAACTAAATGAACACATAGTATAGCAAGTTACATGATAATGAATGTCATTTGCGGATGAAAAGGAATTATATAAGATACGTAAACAGTGAGGTGATTCTGACTAAAGACGTTTCTTCTCGGAATTAAGGGAAAAGTCTTTCATTAACACTGTCTGTCATAAGCATAAAAGTTGGCTAAATCGGACTCAAACGCAGTGTTTTAAAATAGAAATTGAATTTGATTCTTCGAACCTCTAGCTCATATTTCTTATCGTTTAATACCGTTGTTAAGAGCTGTGTATATTGGTGCTGATCGGAATTATTTTCAAAATCGCGTAGATTTTTGGTAATTTAGTTGTCCTCTTAAGGCCTTTCCACACGAGCACGCTAGAGACGTAAATGACACAACGAAACGCACGTCGCCGGCGAAAAGTCGTCCAAATGAGGAGCGAGCGAAGTCTGCGTTTAGCCAATAAAATTATTGAAGAGAAAAAATCATGTGACACTCATAGAAAGCCGCAAGTTTAAAGTGTTTCATCTTCTATTTCGTAGTTTGGTCAGACGAATATCGCACTCGATTCGTTTTATATTGAAATTTTGTTTATTAAGCAATTAAACAACTCGGATAGTAAGATTAAACAGTTATTATACGCACAAATCACTTTTATGATAATTAAGATTTATAAAATTGTTTTGGTTGTTAAGATTTATAAAATTGTTTTGGTTGTTAAGATTTGTAAAATTGTAAAAAATTTTAATTTATAAAATTTATAAAACAGTATATAAAGAGAATCAAATGACTTGAAACACCATTCACCATATAATAAAATCAACTTCGTATTTTTTAATCTTTCCTCCCTCCTTTGGCTTGCTTCTTTATGTGTGGTATGGGAGTACGTGTAAGGGAATCTGTGTAATAAGTAGAGTGTTCTATAATTTGATTATTCTGCATATATAAATTACACAAATAAATTAGAAGAAAGAAGTTCATCCAATAAAATTTGAAAGATATGCTGTTTTTAAATATTTTAGCGCAGGGACACGTTGGCCCACATGCTTTCGAAACGTTTATGTGCCTATAAATGAGGGGGGACGCCCATTTGGGAGTAATATAAAACCTGAAAGCTTTCAGATGTTTTCTTTTGTTTTTCTTATTTCTTATTTTTATTTATTTTTGAATTTAGAATATAATTTAAATTTTGGGCAGTTTATGTAAAATTATGTGGAAATAAAATGTGCAATGAGGCAAAAATAAAGATATAATTTTTACATAAGATGCATATATATCATTACATAATGGGTTAATGCTTCCTATTTACAGTACGCATTTTTAAATAAATTGAAAACAATAATAATAATAATAATAGAAAATAAGAAATGAAGACAATAATAATAATAGATAAAATAAGAATAAATTTATTCATGATTAAATATACGAAACACGTTTCAAAGTAAGGAAAGATAGTTTAAGTTTACAAATGATTACGGATAAGGTTCGAACTCGTACCCAGTCTCTTTGCAGTCCATCGCGCTGACCACTCAGCTATAGGTGATAGCAGCTTCTACGAAAAATAAAGTAACAAAGGTAATTTAATTAATATTCAATAAATAATACCGTATGACTTAAGTTGTAACTGTCCTCGCAAATTTCGTAACTGTATTTTATTGATCACTCTTTCACAGCCAACTGCTTTATTTTAAAAGTTGTTATATTGTTAAATTAGTATTTGGTATATTTAATATCGGGATTACTTATAGAGCTTCTTGTTATACATGAAATAACGAACATTTGTAATAATTAAGGAAAATTTTGTAAGGCACAAAATTTGATTTCGTAGAAACTGTAATTTATTTAGGTTCCTGTTACTTACGGTGTTGCATACAGATGAAGCATATGGATATACTGGTCGGATGATTGTTTATAAATATACAGTTTTTCCCCGTAATGAGAATTTTAAATTTATACCAATTTATATGGTTTTAGAGAATTGAGGATGCTGTAAATAATGCTGATGATTTTATTCCTGTGGACAATTACGATCTCTTTGAAAAAAAACTCAACCTATGTGGTTGCGACCAAAGTCGCGCAGCATTGGTCCCGAGGCCATATTGAAAAGTGTAAACAATGTTTTTCCGACTATGGGACGTGATAAGAACTCAATCAGCTATTGGCTGTTCTTTCACGTCGCGGGCGAAAGAGCTGAACATGAGCGAACTCAGTTTTACGTCCTCTTCGTAATGCGAATTTACGGCGGCGAAAAAAAAATTACGGCAACTACGTTGCGAGCGTACTCGTACGGGCCTTTATTCTCGTGCTTCTTAGATGAAATTCGCATAGTAATAGTACTTTTGTTTATGCATTTACACCGATGCGTGAAATGTAAGTTAAAATCCTACTAAAAATTATCATCGCTGTTCTTGAGCAAATGTATAAACTTACTCCCCCGCTCCCCCCCCCAAAAAACTGGACTTCCGAAAAAAACTTAGCGTCATTTTCGGAACTGGTACAGATTATAATATTTCGAATTTCAACGTTTTTAATGTCATTATAATTTACGGTATGCAGAAATTGTGTTACAAATGCTGCTTATTTTATGACACGTGCATTTAATTATTTTTCATATGTAGTGCTTTGTCAGATGTGACATTTATTTCATCTTAAGGTTTGAAAACTGTATTATTTTTACAGGTTTTATTTACATTTCTTTCGGCAAGGCTTCTGATTGGTTAAATCCGCACTAAAAGCTGAGCTGTCCTTTAACATATGAATCCTATGATATTTTTATCGACACTAACAAATTACAGTTTTTATGGTGTTGAATACGAACTTGAATTTGAGATTTATTGCTCCAACTGGGAGTTTTTTCCCCCCTAACTGTTTATAGTTTAAAGGATTATTTTCCATCATAAATACCAGAGATAATTTTTATCTATGTCAAAAATATCCCAGAAACAATGGTTATCTGTGGTGCTTTGTTCAATTTCCGTATCGTGTATTCCATATTCACCATCTGCACTGGATGACCGTCTGTGCGAGATAGATTTAATATTTCAGTAAGTCGGCGTGGTCATTAAATACGCTGGATGCTGTTATTATTATTATTTTGTTGTTGTTGTTTCTTTTATAATAAAGTTATTGTAAATTCTGCATTAATTTTACAGACTGTGTTTATCACTGTTAAACTTCTTTACTGAACTGAATTTGTAATACGTACGCCACTAGACGTTGTCTCTACAGAAACTGCGTTCTCATATCTAATAAACGGCTTCAGCTTTTGCTATGAAAGAAGCAACTCTTTTACATCACTTCTTTTTGGGATGAAGTCTGGTTTCTTTAAGAGAATTAAAAGTGATTGTTGCCTGGATCTTTTAAAAGATCCCTTTATATACTTATTTACATCCCTCTATTTGTTTCATTGCTCTTCTTTCCTTTGCGATGCCTTATCTTGGAAGTTCATTATTTTAACATTTGCCGCACTCTTCTTTTCCCTCCAGGGGGTGGGGTATGGGGAAGTAGAAGCTTTGTTGTTTTGCTGCAGTTTTTACCCACTTTTCTTTTGTACTAACGCTGCGAGCGGAAATTAATTCGCAAGTTTCTCGTTGGTGAGGTTCTTCGTGCTCGCCACTTCTGTTCCACGCTCTTCAAAGAAATTCGGTACTATCTATTGAGTTCGAGCATTGTACTAAGCATTGGTTATGCATTATGCATGATCCTCTTTAAAAAGCAAGGGAATCGATTCCATACAAATCGTTATTTCCTTGCGTAAAATTAATGTGTTGTCGAACGTTAAATCTGTGTCATCCATGCCGAGCATCAGAACTCTTTGCTCCTTTCTTAAATTTTATTCGATCGTCTATGCATATAAAAATTGGGTATTTTACGTAATTAGCTTCCTGTATCTTCTTCCTAATAAGAAAGATGAAGAATTCTTCCCCCCCCCCCATTTCATGTTCTAAGCCTCGCTCATCACGATAAATTCCATGTAAATAAATAAAATCGTTAGAGGTTATTTTTATTACTTTAATTTGTGCATTTAATTAAGGGATGTATGTTTTCTGAATTTATTTAATTGTTGGTCAAAGTGCTTTTTGAATTTGATAAAAAAAAGTTAATATGTAAAAGATCTCACATTAATCTTCTTTCAAAGCGAAATCGTCTTCATTAATCATTTTCCTAATTCCATGTACATAATTTGTTGATGCCACAAGATTTCACCAAAATACTTGCCAATTAATTGTACTAAGCTTTCCACATGGAGTAAATTTTGCTATTTTTGCCTTAAATTTTGATAAATTTTCCATTTGCTTTTGAAGTGCAATATGAGGAACAATATTAAATTTATGATGATATTTTAATACTTTGAATAGTTATACAATATTGAGGGATTTGTATTTCTATTGGAGTTTTTATTTCTGCGTGGGTAATCAGATTTTGTTTTTAAACGCATATAACGCCTCTATTTCAAGGAAATACTTTTTACAGTGGCAGATAAAACTTTTGAATTGCTGTCCTTGTTACAAGGTGTGTTTTACTCTTTTGCTTAACAAGTGCTGTTGTACTGCTGATTGGACGACATGTGTTCTGAAAAAGCTTTAATTTTTTTATCCAGCCAGTAAGGGAGTCATTTATTGAAAACTGAGGATAAAAAAATTATAGCGAATTATGAATAAATGTGGGGAAATGAAAATAATTGGTATGTACGGTGCAGAAGATAATATATATGATGCAACTAATCAAGAGCTAATGTGCATGATATGCAGTACAATAACATAATCATACATGCATTAAAATTACATTAAGGGAAACAATAAGGTATAAATTAATCACAAAACCTGAAGCCGTTAGCATAGTGTTATATAAATGATTCAATAGAAATGTGTATTTATACATATAGTATACACATCAGGTATACAGACGATGTAATTTTATACACTAGACAGTTACATACATGGCACTATACAGGATCTTCTAGTAATAGACATAATGTTAGTTGTTATAGGTGAAGGCAGTTTAGCACTGAGCTGCTTTTCAGCAGCCAAGTACTAGACACTAATGATTTGATCGAGGATTGAGTCCTGTATATGGTTGGCTACATACATGTTTTCACACTTTTCCCCATGCTTAAATAAATGGGAACTGTTTTTCTTGAAAAATCGTAAAGGCATCTCTTCCCTTAGGTCTTCTGTACTTTTTTATATTCAAGTAATTTAACCTAATCAACCAAATACTTTGCTAAAAGATTAGTGCTTATATTTTATGTGCATAGCTTAGATTTCATGATATTTTGTTTTAATTATTAAGTTCATTGTTTATTTTTTTAACTGATTATGTATAAACCATTTTCTTGTTCACAATCATTTGATGTTTTTTAATAGGTGATGGAGCTGAATTTGTGGGATGGCAAGGTAAAGAAGTTTCTTAGTTCTTTCTCTTTTTACATATATATGATCTGATGAAGAATAACATTTATATGTGTATCTGTATTTAAAAGAAACATTTTAAGCTGCTGGGTTTTTAGTAAAGGGCAACAAATAATAAAAAAAGTCATTTTTTAGCTATTACAGTATTGAGGATTATATGTGACTAAAAATAAAGCTGTGATACTGCTACTAACAATAGAGGCATTTTAACTGTTGAAGAATAATTTTAAGTGAATTAAATGTAATCAATTTTTATATGTTATTTTTGTGGTATACTTTGTATGGTTCTTTAAAATTCAGTTAATATAGTTGTAATAGTTAATATAGTAAAAGAACAGAATGTGCTGCTGCAGGGCTTTTAAATCATAACATAATGTATTAAAAAATTGAAAAAAAAATCTAATTAGTATATATTCATTATTTTTTGCTGTAAATGCAGACTAAGGGTTAATCTTTAATACTCAACATTATGAAAAGTAATATTTTTTGGCAAAGAAATTTAAATGTATTTGTATGTAATCATCAAATGGGAAAAAAGCTAGATTTCCAGGAAGCATGACTGATATTTGGAATAAATTCCTTTGGAAGGTCACTTTGCAATCTTGTGGTGCAAAGATCAAAATTATGCAACATTCAGTTTGATCGTCAGTTTAGGATATATGTGTTAAGTCCTTGAAATATTGTGTCATCAGGAACTAGTAATATAATATAGTATATTTATAGAGAATTGGGTCAAAAACCAGTTTCAAGATTTGATCTAAACGAACTGATAAAACCACTCCAAATGAAATGTTTAAAAAATCACACAAATTGCTTTTACTGAGGACAGAAAGTATTTTTTTTTTAAATACAAATAGCATAAAATGAATTTGGGTAATACCTTTTTTGATTAAAATTCATTTATCAAAATAAATATATAAAAGTTAATTATTTCATATCTGTAACCGAAAAAGATTGAAGTTTCTGAAATCAATGTCTGCATTTTTGTCAGATACAAGGAAAATTATGATGAAGGTTCAGAATTTTTCATTAGATCAGAAATATTCATACTGAGCCGTGATCCATACATATGCCTTGAACCAGAGGAATAATATTGTGTTAAATATTGCTTTTCGTTATTTTTATAACATTATTGTGAAAACATAAGGTATTCCCTTTCTCTCCCCCATGATATTGAGAACTGTTAATGAAGTATAAATAATTTAAAGCTTTGATTCTTAGTGTAGAAAAAAAATACTGCTTAATTGTAATCTGAATGAGCATTTTAGATTGTCTACTTGTGATTTAAATTTCCGTGGAACACTCACTCTATGAAATACACTTATGTCCAAAATTATGTTTACATACATAAATTCACGGATTTCTCAGAGACTATGACTTATAACTTAATGAATTTTCGTGGAATCATACATAACATGATGACACATAAATGCAAAAGAAAAAAATGAAGATCACCTCATATGATATAAAATTGTAGCATGAAACAAAAAAAATGGCAATAAAGTGTGACAAAGAGAGTTAAGAAAAAAAGGAATGATTCAGAAAAAGAATTAAGTCTTACGAATTTAATATGGAATATGATCTCCCCTGACTTGTACACACATATCACAACGTGTTTTAAGGCTGGAAATAACGTTGTTAACCACAGTTTGGGGAATTAATCTCCACTCTTCCAGCAATGCCGTCTTCAGAGCATTTACATCTCTAGGAGGAGGATGTATACGTGCAATTGCTCTTCCAAGGTAGTCCCATAAGTTCTCTATCGGGTTAAGGTCAGGAGAGTTTGGTGGCCAAGGTATTCGCTTAATGTCTTCACTTTCAAGGAATTCATCAACGAGGTTTGCTCGATGTGGACGGGCATTATCATCCATAAATAAAAAGTCAGGTCCATATGCACCCCTGAAAAGTCTTACATAAGGATCTAAGACCTCATCCCGATATATCTGGCCTGTCACAGATCCGCTGCTGAACACGTGTAGGGGCGTACGTCCATCGATCATTATTCCACCCCATACCATCACACCTCCACTACCGAAACGGTCACGTTCCACAATGTTCGAGGGATCATTTCGTGTTCCTGACTCCCTCCAGATGTAAACACGTTTAGAATCACCAGTTAAACTAAACCGCGACTCATCAGTAAAGAGAACATGGGACCATTGATGTTCAGTCCAGTTTTGATGTTCTTTACACCAATTAAAGCGATCCCTCTTTTTCTGTGAAGACAGTAAAACACATACCCTTGGCTTTCTGGCATAAAGGCCTTTTTCATTAAGCCTTCTGTATATTGTTTGCCGTGATGCAACAGTTCCAGTGGCGGCTGCAAGCTCTGAACTTAACTGGCGAGCAGTAGCCTTTCTGTTACGACGGGCAGTTAATGCCAGATACCGATCTTCAGAAGCAGTTGTCATTCGTTTCCGACCTTGTCCAGGCCTCCTTACAACACTTCCATCATTTTGAAACTGTTTCCATAGCTTAGAGACTGTCTGTCTTGAAATATTCAGACATGTGGCTGTTTCCATGATTGACTGCCCTGCTTCTAAACGGCCGATAATTCGCCACTTTACAGATTCTTCCAAATGATACTTCGAAGCCATAACAAACCGCTTTGAGTCCCTACACACTGAAATCAAACGCTATGTTGCAGAAATTCACTCAAATATTCAGTTTGCGCAAAGCGCTTGATTCACCCTTGGATGACGTAACGCCTAGATTTGCATATCACAAACCGTTTGATTACTTTTGATTGGATAATGCTAATTAAGCTTGGTTTTCACACATTCCCTGCAAATACGGATCGCATTGATTCGATATTTCATTGAATATCATCATTTTTGGGTATGTAAAGATAATTTTGGACATGAGTGTATTTTTCAGCTTCCTCCCCCAAGAGATTTAAAAGTGATCATATGAACGTACGCCAAATATTTAAAATCAAGAACTGATTATATATCCTTAAGACCTATCAGATTTGGTTTTTAGTTTCGGTAGGCATTTTGAGTTTTAAATATATTGGTACTTCTCTAAAAGTTTTTTTTTTCGAAAGAAAACAAAAGTATAAGTATAAACGTAAATGTTTTAAGTCTATGCAAGCAGTATCTGTTGAATCGGAATCATCTTCTATTACTTTTGAAGTAGATGTATGTTTAATATCTTTTTAAACCACCTGCTAAAGAAAACTGATACAGTTTATTTCTCCAAAAATGCATTTCTGTGAAAAAAGTTTTATGTGTGAAAGTGTGTATGCATTTCTGTGAAAAAAGTGTTCTTTTGTGTTTGTTTATAAGGGCAAATGTTAAAATTCTGAACGCCATTGGTTGTGAGTGTAAATGAAAAATCCTAATTGAAATCGAATATTTTCGGTTCCAATAACTGTTCAGAGTGGGAAGAAGCCCCTTCTTTGGTTATTGGAACAAACCGAAGCGATTTTCTCTTTTGCGCCGGAGCTCTAGATGTGTATGTGGTTTTCCCAGATCCCTTTCTTCGGCTTTTATTTATCCAAGCATGTGTTCCCAGTTCGTGTGCAAGTGAATCGCAAAGCAGTAACGTCATACTCTTAATTAACTGCAGATCGCAGATGAATTTGGGTAAATAAGGAAGTGTTGCTACCGAAATTGAGGAGGAGGTGAGGAAGAGACGAAGAGGACAGCGAGGTGATGAAAACAAAATGAGCAAACGGGAGCGCGGTTGTTGAAGAAGGAGGTATGAAACTCCCGAGATGGATCACCGTGGGACCGATTTTTAATTGGGGATCGTGTTTCGGAAATTCCTCTGATTAGTTGCTATCAGACACGAAGTGGAGAGGAAGAATTTTTATTTTTGTTTCTACCGTAATTACTTACGCTCATTGCTTTTAATTCATAATCTACTGCTTAGGTTTATTCACTGGTATTCTCAAGATCGTAAAAGTTAAATCATTTTCCTCTTCACCCCCATCTTTTTTTTTTTTTTTTAGGATTAAAAATATAATTACGAGCTTGCATATGCTGAAATATATTTATCTGGCTGTGTGGTTTTTTTCACGAAATCTATGAATGTGAAATACGAAAACATTTATGATACCTCGCTTGATTTTGTCCTTGTTTACAAAACTGAGTTTTAAAATACTAAAATATTTTAAGGAGTACTTTACGACTTTTCTTAAATTCCAATCAGCCTATAAGTTTGCAGTAGTACCGTACTGCCCTGAATGTAAGGCGATGTTTGCTCATTCAAACGCTGTTTGGAAAACCGTAGTTTTATTACGCACGCGGTCTGATGTTTAAAAAATATGTTCATATAGCATGATATTTATTCCTTAGCTCTTAAATCAAAAGGAAACATACTTAATTTTAACAGAGAATGTGAACTTCCGTGTAGACAATTTTAACACAGAATGATAACTTCCCTCAAGCTACCCGGTTGATTGATGTAGGTTCATCTTATTGCGCAAATCGGTCCCATTCTTCGTAAAGTACTTATAAAAAGAATCGCCTGATACATGAGGCCGTCATTTGAGCTTGTAGAGTAATTTTTCCATAGCAAGGGAAACAAAATATGTAATCTCGGATCCGGATGCGTGTCCATCGTTAAGAGATCTTCATCGATCTGCGAATGCGATTAGTTTCCCTAAGAATACTAAGTATATACGTTTCCTTAAGAGTGTGATTTTATAGCCTCGGCGATTCCCATGAGAAGGCAATTAAATTTGTGTTTTATATAACTTTGGTAATCCCAATAGTAATTGCTACTTCATGATGCTTTCTAGTGTCAGTTTTCTGTAGCTGTTACGAATTGCTTTTTGTTTAATGCTTGAAGGGAAGTTTTCGTCGTTAATTAAGATTTCCCAATAGATTTAAAATTTAATTATTTCCGTGTTTCATTTTTCCCCTTCGTTTATCGCTCTTAAACACTGTTAAGCTAAAAATAAATAAATAAACACTTTTTACTTTTGAGGGGGGGAGGGAAGTGTAAAACTAACTTGTGTAAGGCACAAGTTAGTTTAACGCTTCCCAGTAAAGCAGTGAATGACGAGTGAAATAATGATCAAAAAACATTTTGAACATCAGATGAAAAATGTTAAAGGAAGGACTACGAAAACGAGCACTGGCATAGTCGTACTGGTGAAATTAAAAATACGTAATTTCTACAACTGGGTGAGTCATGAGGAGGTTGTTACTTAGAAGGAGGAATGAAATCCGTGAAGATGTCGCTTTTTAATGAGGTGACTGCAACATTGTCGCATGTCAAGAATTGACTTGGAGCCAACCTCACAAGAATATCTAATTATGGCTCTAATGAGATTCTCTTCTTGGACTGCTTTAAACACCCCCTTCCCTTCCTCCATTCTCAGGCGGCAACGCTTTTAAGGCTATTTTATCTCCCTTTTATTTATTTTTTTATCCAACTGAGCAGCATATCTTCTAGCCACACCCTTTCTCCTATATACGTTTTTAATACCTTTTTTTCTCTTAAATCATGTATAATATATATAAATATTATAACTTAGAAATCATATAAATTTTTCCGTGTAAATAGCCGATTTTATTTGTTAATAATTATATTGGCTTGTGAAAATGCACACAGAGGTTTCATTTTATTTTTTATAAGAAGTTTGTATATTTTTATCACTTATTTTGCTATTTCCATAGCCCACTATGGGCTGAGGGGATAAAATCCTTAAAATTGAACGTGGATTTGAATCATGGTAAACGAGGGATCTGTGTTTGGTTTTTGTAGTATTTTCTATACGCATCTTAAACCAGTTCGTCTTAAAAGATTCTTCACGAAGACGTCCCTGCCTTTGCAGGCAGAACTCACGTGCTTTGCCCTTATTAAAATGAACCAATAATTAACGTGTTCTAAAAGAAAATTCCTGAGCCACTATTTGGAACTATCTTTTAGAATACATTCGAAATATTCTCCGTATGTCTTCCTGTGCATCTCATGTTCTTTTTTACTATTCTTTTCTTCTGTTTCTCTCCTGCCCCTCTTTCTAGCAGTTTTCATGTATTTATACTTTTTTCTCTGTCTAGACATCTGTTAATCATGTGCTGTTCGGCCTTTCCCCCCCGTCCTTATATGTTATTTAGTATCATCGTATGTGTTATGAGGAAGGAGCTTTAAAAATAGAACTGTAACATCAAACAAATAGAGAATAATCACGAAACTTGAATATAAGCACACGTGATCTAAGCATAAAAGATAAATTTAGATTCAAAAAAAATTCTTTTGTATGTAATAGAGTATTAACCCAGTTACATTGGATCTTCTAGAGAGAAGGAGATTTACTTTCTTCTGAATTTGGAAAGGTTAAGTAGTTTATTAGCGTTATAGCTATAATTGTTTCATATCTTATTACGAAAAATGTAAGCTGAATTTTGTTATTTCAATTTATTAGCTATCTGACATTCGTCACTGACATTTGAATTGGATTTGATTATTAAGAATGGAACATTGTTTTCTTTCATTCAATAAAAAATTATCTGTCGAGAATCTTGTCGAGAAATTCGATTGTCGTCAATGTTCAGTTAAGTGGCTTCAAAGATCTCTAGATCTTATTCTTGACAGAAGTCATAAAGGACAAAATATTTTATTGGAAACTTCACGATATTAATACCTAAAAATAGATTATCGGCATTCTTTACGAAATCGCTAGTAAAAAAGATTCCTTATCAGAGAGTTTAAGATAGGCCGCAAAAGCGTGTGAACAATACAGGAAAGTTATATTTGGAGTGATTAAATTTCTTTAAGTAGTACACTTTCTAAAACAATGAGTGAAAGGTTCGCCATATACCCGCTGCAGATAACTGAACGCTTGTAATTTGATCTGAGTGTAATTACGCGCGACTAAGTAGATTGGAGTTCTTTCAATTTTTTTCGTTTTATTTCACATTAAGATGAGCCAGTTTTCAACAGAAACTGCTCTATAAAAACAGCATGGTTTACCATAGCTGATCACCTACCTACTTTGGAGAGTAACTTTAATTTCTCATCAAAACTCATTAAAAAAAATATTTTTAGTAAAAGTAAGAACATACTCTTGGTTATTCCAGGGCTTTAGGACGGTTTTATTGTTATTCATGCTGCCTTAATCTCTCTCTCTTTATGATTCTTGGAATTTAGTTAATCATATGCCCACACTTAAATTCTAACAAGAAAAGCGTAGATTACTGTGTTTTTTTAAATGTGAGCGTATCCACACGTGAATCGTCCACAGTTTTATCGATTAGTGAATGAATCACGGTATTACCTTCGATTTGTCAATAGACTTTTTCATTTGAGTAAAATTTATGTGTATCGTGACATCGGTGCATTTGACGAGGGGAAATTTTCCTGAATGTCTGCTGCCACCCACCTTTTTCAACCCAACTGTGCCAATGACTGATTCACAAGTCTTGAAATATCAGCATCTCATTAAGAGGGTATTTTTTTAAATCCATTTCGTCTGCTGTATGGTGTCAGCTGTTGCTTTCGTTTCTGCTACTTTTGTGTGTTATTTTGTACCGAGAATGCGTAGGTCGATGTAACAAGTAGCTGTTTTCTGTCTAGTAGATTTCTCAAGATGAAAAATGGTCGGCGGCTTCCTTCAAGACTAACTTAAGCGAATGTGCTATTTAAAGTGGGTTTTTTTATCCCTCGCTCCTGTGAAAAGTGTTCATGTTGCAGTGTTGATTACCTTCGCATTTCACGCAAGTCATGTAACATGGAAACAGAATAAACAAAACTTTTCATTGAATCAGTTGTTGTAATTAAGAAACTAATCTAATTAAATGAACTAAAACAGTGAATGAAGTTAAATGAATGAGTGATTGCATATTAAATATGTATCTATCCAAGAAACGGCCAAAACGGTAAAATTCCCTGAACGGCAGCTGATTTCATTCTGGATTCATTTCCTTGCCAGATAAGATTTTTTTTTTGTGTGTGTGTGTGTGTGTGTGTGTGTGTGCGTGCGTGCGTGCGTGCGTTTTTTTGCGTGCGGGCGTGTGCGCGTGTGTGTGTGTGTGTGTGTGTGTGTGTGTGTGTGTGTGTGTGTGAGAGAGAGAGAGAGAGAGAGCGAGTGAGTGAGTGAGTGATAGTTACAAGAGCCATCTGACCTGTTCCATAAGTAAAGAAATTAATGAATGAAGAAATGTTTCTTAATATTACGATAGATGTTTCAAGTTGTGAAATTCCGTGCTGATTGATATTGTTTTATTTTTAGCATATCATGAATAATCTCTTAAATAATCAGCTAGAGAGAATGTATTCAAATAAATCAACACAGTTTTAATAAAAAAACAATGAATCGGATTGTAAAATTAGCATTGTTTTTTATGGTGTTATGAAGAAAAAAATTCAGAAACAGGAAAAGATTTAACATGAATATTCAGCATTATTCATCAGTGAACTCGAGTTTAAAATCAGGAATCCTGTTACTAGGAAAATCTCAGAAATAATCACTAACTCTAGACCAAAACAAGTAATAATTTTTAGAAGCTTCAGAAAAAGAGTAGCACAATTCCTCATTTGTAACTAAAGTTATAAAAGTGTTTCGATGCTTCATTAGTAGTGAACTTACTTATAAACTTTCTAAATCTAGGTTTTCGGTTTTATGAGATATTCTCTTTAATTTTAGCTTCGCGTCGCAAAAACGGGTTAGAACAACAAAAGTTTAGATAAGATCATGTATATTATGGATGTTGTTGTATGTAACTGTCTTGATGTGTGGTGGCAATGAAAAGCGTTGACTAACTCCAGGGAAAGTCATCGCTTGTTCCTGCACACGTTTCGCTTAGAGGCAATATGAATTTCATAAATACAGACAAAATTTTAAAAATTCGAAGGCTGATATCTATGAAAAGTTGAAAATTAAAACTAAATTTATTGAAGAAAGAAACAAGACTTATATATACGTATTATTCAAACCCACCAGCGGCCGATTCGCTGAACATTGGTAGTTCGACCTGAGTTCGATTCCAGACGATCGGGCTGGTTGCATGGGTATTGCATAATTTTCCTCATGTGTAACGTGAATATGAACGTGCTTTGCCTTTATCACGTAAACCAAACATATTACTTTATGAGAAAAATATAAGGGAATACAACGGCTAATTAATGACAGTTTATTATATTAATTAGTAGGCTATCTATACCAGGAGTTCTCAACCTATTTTACCCAGTTACCCCTTTCACCAGTGCTAGAAGATCATTTCCCCTCACTTTCCAAAATGTGAAAAATACATAAGCTTTTCCTTAGAATTTGATTATTTTAACGTGTTTTTATAAATTGCTGAACAAAAAATATAGAAAATGTTGTTAAATAGCAAAACTTAAATAAAAATAGTTTTTTATATTCATTAACTTTAAGGACATTCACTAACTAACATTCATTAACATTAAGGACTTAACAGCTAAATTAAGGGCTCACCACATCCCCCCCCTGAAACTATAAAATTCCCTTCCCCAAGGGGGAATTTCTCCTAGTTGAGAACCGCTGATCTATACATTTACCGATTATTGTGATTAATAGAATTAAAGTATTTTAACATTATGTTTAATACTATTAACTGGTACACTAATTATTTTATACAGTATTTAAGTAAAACAAATTACAAAAAGTGGCAGCTTAACTTCATTAAACTGTTAAAAACCGTGTAGTTCTCCATTAAAGAGGGAAATCTGCTTAGTATGAATGTGTGGAAAAATCTGCAAGTTTCTGTCGAGGGTCGTTAAGTAATTTAAGCACAGCACAAAATTTATGAGTGAGGCTTTGTGAGGAGCTTTGCAAGAGAAAGTGATTCGAATTTACCTTATCACGTTCCGGGAAACTCTCAGGTAATCCGGCTCAAACCCGAGACGGTCAGTTTTTTTATCCACTTAGTAAAAAATAGATTGTTAGAAAAACTATCCATTATATGAGGGTTCTTGTCGAATTTCTGTCTCTTAAGTATATGTTTAAGCATAGCCATTTTATACTGCAGATTACTGTATAAAAGGTTGATGCGACATTTTAAAAGCATAATAATTTGTTCAATTTATAACATCAGTTTGCTTTTATTGATTAGCATGCAAAATGTAGTGAAAAAATTCTTTTCGTTACGTATTTGTTTCTTTTGAGTAAAAAATAAAAATGCGTGGAACTCAGTGAGGCATAATAAGTGTACGAAAACGTGTTAATGAATAAATAAGATACATGTAAGGAGAAATGAATTTGATCTGATTATAAAAGGGCATCATATATTATTTTCGAGCGATTACGAAACACAGGTTGTTTTTCTTTTATACAGATGCAGGATATCTTTTAATTTTTTCGCTTGGTGATTTTTTTCTCTTGCAAATTCCGGCTCTTTTAAGGCGATTGATTCTATTTCCAGACAGATTCTACCGCCGTCTTTTTTATTCTGATGCCTTCTACTCTGAGTTGAGGGAAAAAAAGTATCTATTCTTCTTCAGAAGCAAGAGTTTATTTTTATTTCTTCTTCTCCATAATATTATTTTTTATCAATATTTGAACGTAGCTAATCAGATAAAAAAGATCGATGAAATGTTTTCCGCTATTTCTTTTGGCGGCCACATGAAGAGGGAAAACAGTGAGAGAGAAATGAACTCGTAAAGGTATATATGCAGTATTTAATGCAAGTTGTATGTAAGTTGTACATCCGCGTCTTCAACGTTTAAGACGACAAAACTATCTTTTAACTAAACTTGTCATCCTTAACTGGTCTGAGAAACTACTATACAATTATCGGTTTCTGGTACAATTATCGCTTGTACCAGAAATCAGACCTTTAACAACTAAATGTCTGTTAATAAAATTTATCAATTCTACTGCTTGTTTCAATAAGAAAAAAAAGGGGGCATAATATGTGTGCGCTGCTTACGATCGACAGTTTTAGAGCGGGTTAACTGCCTCTACATTTGCGTAAACTTCTGATCTAAAAATGGAAATGGTTTTGACAGAATACGAGAAAAATATCAAGTAGTAATATCAAGTAGTAAAGCTTAAATGTTGATAGAATTAAAAGAAAAAAATATTTAGGCTGAGCTTCGTGAATAAAGGTGATAGTTGGAATCTTCTAAGGATGTACATTTATTAGCGTGTACTGGCTGTTCGAAAATGATGGCTGCATGCTTTATTTCCTTGAATGAACATCTTCTTAAGTAAGCATCTTCAGTTACAAAAATTCCTCAAAATAAATCATAAAAACCTATATGCAAATCTGAATACTTTTTGTAGTAGGATTTTGTAGGTATAAAATTTAAGTTTTCCGCTATAAACCCTTAATTTTATAAATAATGTGTAACAAAAAAAAATGTTGAAGAACAAATGTTAAGAGGTATAAACAATCGGCGACAAGAATTGGGGAAACGTATGTTAATTTGCAGTGCAATAGTTTCGAAAGTCCAGTGATAGCGAACCCCCCTCCCCACCAAAAAAAGAGTTCGTTTAAAGCAGATCAAAATTACCTTTCGACGCTATAATCCTGTAAATTTACGCACATTGTGCCGATTTTTCTTGCTAATTATTAATAGCTTTATTATTTATTACATTTTAAAAAGGAAAGAAAGGGACTTAGCTTTTAAGTGCAAAAGTCAAGGAGATGTTTTCGAGAATGAATTTATTGACTGAAGTCACATTTCAACTGTTCTAACCGAACAAAATTTGAGGTTTTTTATTCAAATTTAAGGGAAAACTGCAAGAAAAAATTATACTCATTTTGGCGACTAGGTTCTAGAGTGAGTAAAACAACATACATTAGTGCATTTGAAGTTGACTCCATGAAAGTAATAGTAAAAAAGCAATAATGATGATTTCGCATATTTCTGCGAAAATTATTTAATTTTTATCTTTATACTCTGTGAATTATAAAATTATACATTTCGGTATTTTAGTCGGTAAACTATGAAAGCATGAAAAAGCCTGCTAAGAATTTTATACTTCAGTTGATGTATTGTAAGGTGTTAGGAATATTTGCTCTTAATTGACCGAAATGGGTTTGAAATTGAACATGTCACATCGTTTAATGTTATTTTAACATCAAAATGTGAGTACTTAGAATTCGAATTTATTCATAGCCTCGACGTTGCCTTTTTATTGGAAAACAGTTTGTATATGCACGTAAAATATGTGCCTATTGTTGGACCGAACTTGAAAACTTTTCTCTCTTCACCATAAACGTTCTAAATCTGATTGAGAGAAAGAGGTGTAAAAAGATTTAAAGACATAGATTACTACCGCTTAGAAATCGTAATAGCAGTAAATTCCTCGTGAAAAAAAAGAAGTTTTTACTCTCGAAACTGTCGACAGGAGAATTTTGCTCCTTCGTTTTTCTGTCCCCTTCAACTGAATGGGAAGCGAACATCTTTAGCATTTTTACTAAAGAATTCACATAAATGATTATTGTAAAATTTATTTTTTATAATCGTTAAAATAGTTTTCTCTGAGTTTTATGTATATTTACCCAGGGGAATGTTCTTTCTCTCTCTGTTTTTTTTTTTTTTTTTTTTTGTCAAAGGGGGTT
>KK112450.1:1271510-1311474 GCA_000611955.2 Stegodyphus mimosarum | reverse complement strand
CTGTATATCTTTATATAAAAGATTAATTTTCCAACATGAAGTAATTAGTTGGTCCATTACGAATATTAACATTAGCCTTTTACAGCAGTGAATGTTTTTCTCATTTTAGAAAGGAATTCCATTATATTTCCGAAAAATAAGGACTTATCATTTAAATAGACTAAGACATTCGGAAGAAGTAGCGGCATTTAGAAGGAAACGCTCGAATTTATAGCCGCTTAATTTTGGTTTTTATTTTATTTATCCCTTTTTCTGAGTATCTAAATAATAATAAAATAAAATAAAATCTGAAATGTTTCAGATTTTAAATTATGCCCAAAGGGACTTTTTTTTAACGTTTTGTGTGTTATCTTTATTTATTAAATATCATGTTCTTCGCACTTAAACCATAAAATTCAGTTCAGCAGCAATATCGCAAAATAATTTTAAAATGAGCATATCTTTAGAATTTCCGATACACAGTTCCACGCGGTGAAGATAAAAAGTACCCCCCCCCCTCGTTGAGTTTGTTAATAAAAAATTCGTTAAGTTTTACAAAATATGAAATAGATAATAAAACAAATTCCAAATGTGGGCTTCCAGATGCCCATATTCGGGTGATAACGTATGTTAAAATTGGTTGGTTCTAGGTACCGTTGTTTTATCACAACGCGAGAAACATACATACATTTATGCAGATTCTTCATTATTTAATTTCTTTAAATGTGGCAACAATATGAAAAGTCAATCGGACATTTATAGGGAATCAATGCAAAATACCAAAATGAAAACAATAGTCCTTCAGGGACAAAAGCCCCTTTGGACTTTTAAAAAAAAAAAGTTAATGAACCACAAAAAAAACTATTTTAACAGAAATTAACTATATTATTCTTTTGATTTTCTGACTCGAGTTTTTGAAATTTCGGTCTTTCCTATTTTTTTCTATATTATTCTCCCATTCACTTTTAAAGTTTTCCTACCGTATTCAAATTATTTCCATTGTTTTTCTTTCGTGAATTATTTACTGAATTTATAATTTGCTGAAAGAAAGCCAGAAGACTGTATTTTAGCAAAATACTAGATAGTGATAATTCTAAAAAGAAAATTCTGAGAACTGCAATATAGATTTATTCTATTATAAATAAATGTAAATAATATAAAAGCATGACGCATCGGGTAATAAAAGCAGCTGATAATATTTGAAATATATGACTGTGAAATTATCTTTCCTGCAGTTGCTGCTTATCAACCGAGAAGCTTAATTAATCTACAAGATTGAAGCCAGAAGTTACGAAATAATCCAGCGTTAACGTTGACCAGTGCTGCAGGCTGTCACGATAAAATTTATAAAACATTCCGCCATAAATTGTATTGTTTATACTCCCTACTTCGCTTTCAATAGTCAAAATAGTTGTAAGCGAGATATGATGATATGGATATGTGACTAATACATGTAAAAAGGGGTTCAGCTCAAGTTCTTAAAATATCATATTCTGACAACTGAATATGAATTGCCGTTGACGATGCGGCGTTGTTTTTAACACTCTGTTAAAGTAAATATTATATATACATATATATTTCATAGTTCCTCTGTATCATGAGTTGTTACATCAAATGGTGTAATGCTATTGTCATATAGGGCATTTGAGATCCTTTTCTGCATGGTACCAGATTGCTCGAAGTGTCATAAAATTCCGCTTCAGGGAGGTGTTACATGCAGAAGAATCAAACTGTAATATTCTCGAGCCATGATACAAAAAATTTAATGCCTTTATTGCGTAGCAATAAAATGTCTATATCTCAACGTATATTGACTTTTTCTGCTTTTAGTGGATGTTCTTTGTTACATAAACCGCTCTGTTTGAATCAGGGAGGCTTGCCTCATAAGATATTATTACGGAATTAATAAAAATTAAGTATCGCTAGTATTAGGGTCATTAAAATCCTGCGACTACAAACTGCTCCATTTTGAGATACAGCGTCATTGTAATGGACGATGCTTTGGTTTTACGACGAGCAATCTTAGAACTAATCCCTTCAGTTTTAATTTTTAAATATTTCTGCATATGATGCAAGGCTTCGTAAGCATTTTTCATACCACCTTTATTTGAAACTTAACAACTCAGAATAATTTGATTAGATTGCTGTAACAATCAGTGGTAAGCATCGTTATAATTTTTCCGAATTTGGAGCTCGTGTGTTTATTATTTTTGTCTTTTTAATTTGTATAAAACATTGTTGTTGCTTCCGTTTGCATGTTATTTATTCAGATGACAAGCTTTTGTTAAGGTCATATCAGATATTCAAAACATTTCGGAAGAACAACTCTTTTTAACAATTTTTTGTCACACGATATGAAACAGCCAATCACCGGGAATCGTTTTAGGGTTACCAAGTAAAGAGGAAATTACTTTTCTATTGCAAATGATGATTGATAAAGGGGATTCGATGTTAATAGCTGATTGGTTGTCGAAGACGAGCAACCTACAATTTTTTTACGAAAGAAAGGAAAAAATCCTACGTATTTCTTTCACTGGTAAAGCAGGTAAAAAATTGATTGAAACAGTTGTTCGTCTGAAATAAATGGATGTGTGATAGCAGCCTTAGTTTCACTCTTATTCAATTGAAGACTCAGTGGAATTATACTTTTTCTTACTGCCGTTCTTGATTTACATTTAACGAGATTTGGCATATTTTATTATTTATCTTCAGATTGTAAGGTAAACACCCATTAATTTTTTTATAATTCGTATTCATCCTTGTATTTTTCAGTGAGCTGTCATCCGAATGCAAATTAGTTAGGGTTTAAAAGAGCGAATAGGTATTATAATCAAGCTTGCGCTGCAACAAATATTCTTTGTCTATTAGGTGCTGTTGCAATCATTGCAGCGGTTGAATTAGACAGTTAATTTTGTTACTGTCTGTTAGCTTGAATTTTATGATTTGGTTTTATTCGTTTCTTACGAGCAGCGGTGAATAATTAAGAATAAATTTTGATTTTGTCATATAGGCAAATCATAGAATAAATCTAATTTTTATTTTATTCTGGAATTTTTTACTTGTTTGCAGCGTAAGCAACTAGATATGATAGCAATTATTCGTTTGATCGTAATATATACTTTAGTTATTTACTAACTTGCTCAGGGTTAGCTTAAAGCAAATTTTTTGTATTATATATTCTCGTATACGATTTCCGAATATAAAACTGCAATTCCTACGCCTCTCCCCACTTTCTCTTGTTTTTGCCTCGCTATTTTAATTAACTTGACGTTAAGTTTTGATAATTTTCTGTTGAAACAAGTTTTGGCATTAAACTTTTATTTGTTTGGATTTTGATTTCGTTAAAATTTGTTAATTTTAACTTACATGTAATTAATTATGTTTTTTCTGACAATATGAAGCTGTAAAGTACTTATTTAATTAACCAGTTATTTTATGTTCATTATCTTTACTATCACTTCTCCCTTTCCATTTTACTTCCAAAATGCAAATATTAGCTCCCGCGTATTTAAATGACGTAGAAAGTTGTAGTATTTAAAGGTAGGTTTCAGATATTTTAATCAGAACGTGTTCCACCTGCTGAAGGCCGCGTTACTAGTTGAATTTTTACAATAGTATTCAGTCTTCAGAGTTACATTATTCTTGCCAATAGTGCTTGTCACGCCGATGTAGGCTTAAGCCAACTTGCGCGTTAATTATTTCTGTGTAGTCTTTGGCTGACATAAGACTTAGCTTTAAGTTCTTTTTGAGTTAAGCCATAAATACTGGCTGGTTTTGTAAGCACAAGAAGTCACTTCTGTTCAGTTGCCTGAGTTCTGAATGAAAAGCTCTTTTACATCCTTCTTGTGTTCTGTTGTGTATCTAAACCTAGCGATAATCTTCACAAAAGTCTTGATTTAATGGATGCTATGTAAGGGAGAGAGACTGTACAAAGTTTAGAATACCTGTTAGATTTTTTTATTTTCTGACTTGTATTCAGATTTTTCTTCCCAGCCTTCTTTCAAGAAAATTGCATTTTGTAATTCTTATAAACCAAAGTTAAAAATCTTCCAGCATTTCTCTAAAAAGCTGCTTGTTAGTATAGTAGTACGTATTAGTGTAGTAGTAGATAGTATATCTGATATTCATAAATTGATAAAGAAGGTCGTAACTTTATTTCAGATTTTATTTCCTCGTTTTAATTAATTTCTAAGGTATTTGCTCTCTCCTTTCTGAATGCCTTCGTGGTATAACTTCGTGGAAGCACGTTCGATGTGTATTCGGGAGGTCCACACTTCGAATCCCGGCGTGGGCATTGTGCATTTCTTCAGTTTGCTAATATCAAAAAATTCTAATGACTCTAAAATTTTAGTCGGACTTCAAGTGACATGTAATTAAATAAGATTTCTCCTGTCATATTTAATATCTAACTTGATTAGTATGTTCTCCACACCACTTTTTCCCGATTTTTTAAAATAATGAATCATATCATTAGATTAGCAACATTATGAAAGTACTGGCAAAATTATCATTTATTCAGTATTCTCGACTTTTCTTATAATCCGTGGATTCAGTTAACGGTGTAATTGTACTATAACCGCTTTTAGTCTTCATTATCAACATTTATAAAATTTAGCCCTGTTTTAGTACTCGTTACTGTAGTAAAATAGCCGCATAATAGATTTAAATGACATTAAACCATTCTGGCCTAATTTTATTTTCTTTTGCAAAAGTGCAGTGGTGAAATTATGAAATTTTTTTCCAAAAGACACGACAGTTACGTTAGAGTATTTACCAGCAGATACGTCCCAGTGTTTCTCAACATTTGTTCTGAAACAGAAGCTTTTTTTTTTTTTTAATAGACGTCAGACTTATCTCGATTTTGAGGGGGGAGAGGGCGATTTTTGGAGACTATCAAAGAGGTAGCTATGCAGGAAACAAACGATTCCCGGCCCTTCCGTTCATGGTTAAAGCTTTATGGCTACCATTAATTAGACTATAAAAATGTAAATTGCCTGTGTGCTGCATAAGGATTATGGGGATTGGATAAATATTAAAAGCGCTCTTTTCGCTTCTGCGGGACGTTTCTCTTGATGGATAGCTACTATTTGACGAAGTTTCAACCGTCCGAGCAACGTGCTTTCGAGAAAATAAGTATGCTTGAAAATAAGATAATCAATGTTTTGTATGAAAAAGAAGAACTTTGATAAATACCATACAAGAATATGCTAATGGAGAACTCTGTCCTGGTAAAATCGAGAGATAAACTATGTATATCGCTCTTGTTTAAACGGAGAATTAACTTAATCATTAGTTTGTTTGATGAGGAATTAGCCTAATTATTAACAGCCGTTGAACGAAGTTTTATTGCTAAACAGGTCTTCTGAGTAATGTCTGACTTAATTATTTAATAAATATACATTTTGTTGTTGTTAAATTGCGTTATTCTCTGTTATGAAGTGTTATCTTCGATTGCTGATTAATGAATTAAAATTAGAATCCTTGATAGTTCTTGATGTGTGTACATTGCTATTTTTCAGAAAGCTTCGTGTAATTCTTTTCATTTAATTTCAAATGAATTTTTAAGTATTTTTTAAAAAGGAAAAAAATGCCAAGTCTTCTGGAGACAGTTACTTGCATTTAATTTAAATGTGCCACATTAGACTGTAATTTTATTAGCGGTGGTTGACAATTTATTATTATTCCATTAATAACTATATCGAGACAGTTTCCAGATTACGTTTTGAAGTAAGGTATCAGAAATCTGAAATACTAACCGTAATGCTATATACTTCTATTTGCCTTGAAGAACTTTCATTTGTTAAAATAAACTATAAAATCACGCAAAATAAATTTTCAGTATTTGTATAATAAAACCATTTTTGCTTTTTATTGAATTGTTTGGAGCGTAACTCTCTTTCATAGTGAAAGTTAAGTAAGATTACTTTGTAATCCCCGTAGCGTGGAAAAGCATTTTGTAAATTAAGCATTCGCTATGCTTTTGCCGAGCCCCACATTGAACTGCTATGTTTTCTAAGAAAAAGAGAAAGAAAAATGGTTTGTAACATCATTGAAATGTAGCTCACTTATTATATAAAGTGGCTGCTTAAGTACATAAAACCACTTTAGCCGACGCCCACAGTGTAGGAAGGGCAAATTACAGCATCGCTTTTAGTTGTTTATTCGCCAGCTATTTGGAAGCTTAATTTCCTGTTTAAATTCCGGACCGCGCTTCGGATTATGTACCTTCTAACTATGATGCTCTTCTGGGGGAATAACAAACTGTATTTTTTCTGATTTTTTATAACTTTTTCTTGCGCGTTTTAAATTTATGGAGTTATTAAAGTTATCCGGTTTGTGGTTAATATGGTAGTTTTACTTTGTACAATGAATTTGCTCTTTCCGCCCCTGATTCGCCGCTAGTAAGACGTCACATGATACTGTTAATTAAAAAAATGCTAACCTACTCGCGTGTTTTTTTAAGCGATTCCTTTTTGTATTTTTGCATAGTTAACTTTTATTATTCTAAGGCAATTTTTCATTTCTATTGCTGTTTTTTCGGTTATTCCATTTCATGCAACGGAAAATTCGAGTTGGAGTTCGAGGTATTGAAATTCTTTAAAAAATTATATTTTAAATTACGTTTGCTGCTACATTTTTTAACTTTGAAACAGCAAGCAGTCTTTTAAATAATCTGAAGTTGTGTAGTTTGAAACATCTGTCATGAAATGAAATTTAAAAGAGACATGTTAACATTATGTCCCTCGACAGAAAATTATTCTTTTACTGAAGTACATAATCTTAATTTAGAGATGGTTGCGCGTAGCCAAAACACTAATTTTTACGTAGAGTAAAACCTCGCTCAATCGAAATGATGGATAAAAATTAGAAAAATTCGTGTTTTATGATGCAGATAAATGATCTTATTATGCTGAAGAAGAAACTGAACTGTGAAATAAATATTTGTTCTGGAAATGGTTTCGTGTGCCATGTTGATTGATACTTTGTCAGTTAAAATTCACATTCTGCTAAGAGACTGTTGAGAGACCAAATCTTCCAAAAGCTGAAATATAAGATTCCAATAAATATGAATAAGCGTTTACAGTACATTTTAAGTGAATTTTTGTCATTCTGTTAGGAGCTTTGTCAGTGACCAAAATGGAAACTTGTGGTTATTCTACTTTTTGTATACGTTTTTATATGTGTTGATTTTCTGATAATAGTCACATATTTCAAATTTTCGTAATTCATATTCCCCACTGTATTCTTGTTCAGTAATTTAAATGCTATTCTTGAAATTTCGGGAGAGGGAGCAACTTTTTCTTATCGTTCCGTAGGATTTCATTCATATAATTTAAATGAAAAATGGCATTGCCGAAATTAATCTTCGCAAAAATGAGCTAGTCCGTATTATATGAAAAATAACCAGACTTAATGAATCGAGATACACTGAACCATTGTGCAGCAGTTATGGGTTTGAAGTGAACTGAAAGGGGCAAAAGATTGAAAAGAAGAACGTTTAGTAACATACGTAGTGAAACCTGTCATGTCGACCACTTTCTGAAAGCTCTTATTTCTGAAGACGCGAAAAAATATCGGTAT
Source organism: Stegodyphus mimosarum (assembly GCA_000611955.2). Taxonomy (NCBI): domain Eukaryota; kingdom Metazoa; phylum Arthropoda; class Arachnida; order Araneae; family Eresidae; genus Stegodyphus; species Stegodyphus mimosarum. The sequence continues at coordinate 1,303,914 of KK112450.1, read as the reverse complement.
TTGAACGTAAGTCTGTCGGGCGAGCACTTCCACAAATGACCAGTCTTGTCTGGAATGCTTGGTGGTGGTCTTGAGAAAATTTCATTCTACGTTCAAATATTGGTACAAAAATGTAATGTAATGCACACTTTTGCTTAGCTGTGTTGTATATTTATTTCTATCTTTACCTGACGAAAATAATAGGCACGGTTTATTGAAAAGGCTTCTCACATCTTTAATTAAAATTAACCGAAGTTTACTTGTATAGAGTTTTCATGCTGTGGTTTGGGTTAAATTCCGTTGAATAATTCTAGTTTAAATAAAAGTTACGCTTTATCTCCTTTAAATCAAATTTATTTGACTATTTCACTTACGCTGAAGCTGATATACAAAATATCTTATTTTATTTTCGAAATGGTAGTTTGCTTCATTTTAGGAAGCACTAAAAAGTCAGCGGAAAAGAAAAAATTATCAGTGAAATATCATTTTGTATTTAAAAGCGATTAAAGTACATTATTCCTTCAAAATGTCAAACTAGAAATTGTTCGTGATATTCTTCGGTAAATTTAGAGCTATGCTTTAATTCACCATTATCTATATCATGCATTTACGCTTTCGCGAACTGCAATACCATTTTGTGTAATTAAAGATGCAGATATGTTGGAAATATGAATGGCGCAACTATAGATTTTCTATTGTAATTAGTTCCGTGACATTATTCCTTTGGGGCCTTATTTGAAAATTAACGTAGGTTTTGAGAAATGACAGAGAGTTTCATATCGGAAATGAAAGCGGGATGTTGAAAGTAGGAATGACAGCTGGAGAATGACCTATCATTGTATCGAAATATTTGCTGACAAGACCATTCATTTTCCATTTTAATATCTTGGAAATAGTATAGCAACACAAAAATTTCATTATTAGAATTTCCGTAAGAGAAGATCATCAAAGGAAATTTGTTTTTAAATAGGATATAATACATTCTTTTGTATTGTATTTAAAAAATGTTGTTTAGTTATGAGAAAACATTTCTATCCGTATTCGAAGCTACTGACAAAAATGATTTAGCCGTGCATGTGAATCGTACTTTGCCTTTTGCTTACGGCTGCGTATTTTTATGCGATTGCCGTCCTTATTGTTATCTTTTTTACAGTTTATTAACGTATCACTAAACCATAGACGTGTAGCCACATTTATCATATGAAATGGGAATTATTGCAAGCTTATTCACGTAATAAAAGTAGGAGCACAAATTATTAAGCATAGCAAAAAAATTTAAACGATCTGGGAATAGACTGCTAAGACGTCATATAATCGGTAATTTCGCCATGTGTTATCGTTTAACCTTTCAGTTTATCATACGTATCATTTCAATCATTCATGCTTCAGTTATTTTGTTAAGTTTATTTATTCGCAACTACATTTCCAGATTACGCTCTTGGATACACCCCTTTTTTTTTTCCAGACTTTTATTTGATTGGAAGTATAGCGTATATATATCGCATTGCTTGACTTTAACAGTGTATTCTTCGTCTGAAATATATTTCTAGAATAGTTTTTTATTACTTTATTCTTCTGCTCAAGGAATTTTTAATTACGTCTACCTTTTACTGGAAGGTCAACATATTCCTTTATATAATTAATTTTTTTTTAATTTAACTCTGCTGAAAAATGAAAAAACTGGAAACATACGAATTTAAAAAAGTGTGAATCAGCTAATTTGATTCATCAGTTTTCGCCGATGAATGTAAGGGTATGTTATTTATAAAAATCTGAAATTTTGCTTGCATTTTAATTTTAAATTTGTTTAAAAACTTATTAAATTTATTACTAAAAATGAGCTTTAGTACTTTCGGAAGGGAAATATAGTTTTAATTTCCCAGTAGCAGTATGGATTTCAGTATTTTACACACTAACGGTAATGAAATGCAAATCATTGCTTGCGCATCTTAACCGCCGAAATAAATCCTAATTATTTCTAATTCCTTTGTTAATATTTTACGCTTTCGTTGTGTATTCTGTGGTAGTTACTACAATCATCTTTCCCCTCGCCCACTCACTACGTCAATCCGATTTTTGTTTGATGTTGTTTTCACTGTTGATTTTCTACGTGCCCAGTGAAACCTGATATACAGGTGTATAATGACTAAATATTTGCGTAGACTATTATGTTTCTTAAATTGAAACATAATAGTCCACGCAAATAGTTAGTCAGTATATTATTTAGTACGTATTTACGTAATATTTAGTAATAGTATATTTCTCATTGTTTAAAAATCTGAGAACTTTTCAAATAATTTTATTGTATTGCAATAGTGTAAAAAATTAGTAATGCATTCATAGGCGAAATTTTCTTCTCTGCCTTCAATGATGTTAATTCTTTGTAAATAGATAGTGTGAAAAATAAATCCAACATGCTTAATTTTTGCTTAGGTCCTCCCGGTATGAGCCCAATGAATCCCCGAATGAGTGCCCCTCGTGGTCAGCCTCTTCCTATGAATCCAGGAGTAAGTTAATTTACCCTAATTTGTTATATGCTTTAATGCCTCTGAAATGTTTCTGAATTTTTGGTAAAATATTCTTTTTAATTTTTTAAATTGTCAGATTTTATAAAATGATTTTGTATTATTATAGTAAGTATCATTTTTTTAAGAAAAAATACGTAATGTCTTTAAAATCTGTCAATAATCTCAAATGATATTATTCATCTTTCATTTTTAGAATTATGGAGGAATGAGGCCACCTCCTAACAGTACTATGGGCCCTGGGGGCCCTTCCATGCCACCCATGTCCATGTAAGTGATTAAGAAAATTATTTCATAATTTGTATGTTATGGAAATGAAATCTATATAATAATAACTTTCTGCGTTAAAATGAATGTCTTTCCTAAATGACTAAGTTTTTGTTTTCGTTTTACGATTTTGCGTTGGAAACATTAAAAAGTCTGAATCGCTTTTCAAACTGTTGCCACCAAATCTTGCAACGCTGTATTATATTTAAAGAAATTAAATAATGAAGAATTGGCATAAATGTATTATATTTCTCCAAATGTGATAAAACAGCGGTACCTGGAGCCATCCAATTTTGAATAACATACGTTTCCAACCGAATATGAGCATTTGTAAGCCCGAATTTGAAATTTTTTTTATTGTCTATTTCATATTTTTTAAAACTTTAACGAATTTTTGATGAACGGACTGAAACGATTTAAAAGCGAGCAATGGCAACACTCTATGGAAAAAAAAAACCTCTTTATCTAAAGAGTGCGGAACTGTGTATTGGAAATTCTAAAGATAGACTCATTTTAAAATTATTTTGCGATACTGTTGTTGACTGTATTGACGACGTTGCTGATAAATGAATTTTATGGTTTAAGTGCGAAGAACATGATATTTAATAAATAAAGGTAGCACACAAAACGTTAGAAAACGCCCCTTTGGATGTAATTTAAAATCTGAAACCTCTCAGATTTTACCAATGATATTTATCTTATTTATTTTGTTATTTAAAATAAATTTATGAGCTTAAAGTATCTGTACTATAGCAAGTTTTCTATTAATTGATCTTTGTCAGAATGTATCTTTCAAGTAACAGTAGTTTTGTTATTGTTTCTTTCTTTTCATTCGTTTCTTTTGCTGTACCATTAGAACTCACACCTTCAAATTGCAGTATTATTGTCTGGTTGCCCATTTTCATCCACCTGAAGGGCACTGTGTGTGAACAGAATTTGACTTATAGAGGATTAACTGCGGAATAAGTTTTGGTAAAAGTTTACAATTGGGTGCCCCTTGCTTTTTTGGCGATTTTTTTTTACGCCAGCATTGGTGCCAGGAAGGCAGAGTAAAAGCTCAGAATACTCTGCGTAAACAAAGTTGCGAAGGCGGAGCTAAGTGACGTCCATAAATAGGTGGGACTAAGCTTGTGACATCACAGTGTATTCTCTGTAGCTATAAAAATACGTATAACAAATTATTTTTATATCAAATTACCATGATACAGTAAGTGAATTCTACCAATTATTAAAACAGTAAACATTGTTGATGCCTCTCATATTTGTATTTCATACAGTTTCAATCTTTTCAAAGATTTTTAAGCTTTAGCATTTATACAATAAAAAAGATTTTTTTAAATTTAAATTCATATTATGGAACCTTTTAATTTTATCATTTTTACAAATTACCTTATTGCTACATGATGATGCAGTACCTTACATACCAGTAAGTAGATAATATTCATTTTTTTCTAAAAATGTTAAGCTTTACATTAATAAAAAAAGAAAAATATTTTTATTGCATATCAAAATCACATACAGCTTTCATATCACTGTTTCTTACATCCCTAAATCATGTCATATTCTCCATAGGCATACTAGAATTCAACACATTAATAAATAAAAAAAACCAATTTCTCACAATGAGATAAAATAAGATAAGAAAGTAAATACTTCAAATTTGGAGCACTAAGCAATACTTCAATTAATTTTATCAAGTGTAATTACAATAGAAAACACTACATATTAAAATGATAAGGTAAAAGTTAGTTATAGGGTCAAAGTTTACAGTTTTGCTACTGTTGAGTAGATTGTTGGACTATCGATATTCATCATAAATTGGAAAGCGTTATCAACATATCAAAACAAAACAATTAAAAATCAAATTTAAATGCAAAAAAAAGTCTACAGTATAATTTAAAGTTAAAACAACAATGCACATTTAAAATACAAAAATGATATATTAAACATTGTGCATAAAATACATTACGTTATTGCTCGGCATCACACACAACCTAGCTTTGCCCATGTGCACAACGATCTGTATTCGCTCGAAAAACACCAAAGAATTTCACATACTTGGTGTCCATATACACATTGACCTATTTTCACTTTAAAAACATCAGAGAATTGCACAAACTCTGCATTGCGCACTACCTTGGTTTTGCCCATGTAAACAGCAATCTATTTTCACTTTAAAAAAATCCCCAGAATTGCACAAGCTTGACATCGTGCACAACCTCGGCATTGCGCACTACCTTGGCGGCTTTGCCCATGTACACATCGATCTATTTTCACTTAAAAAAATCAGAGAATTGCACAAACTCGGCACTGCCATGGCTTTGCCCATGTACACATCAATCTATTTTCATTTAAAAAATCCCAGAATTGCACAAACTCGGTATCGCGCACAACCTCAGTATTACACACTACCTCGGCTTTGTCTGTGTGCACAACGATCTCTTTTCACTTAAAAAAATTAGACACTTGAATAAACTTCTGTAGTAAAAAAAAGTCTCATGCAGTAACATTATAAACATAACATTTCAACTCAGTTAAAATGGAATTTAAGTTTTCTTCAAATATGAAGCTGTAGCTTAATTAGAACTTGCTTTTACAAACAGGCATAACCAGTATTACATCATAAAACACGTGTCTAAGCCTAAGATATGTAAACAAGCTCTCAACTTGTGCAATGTCTTCTAGGATTGAGCCTGATGATGTAGTTTACAATTCGTAAAAAATAAAACTTACCTAGATCATCATCGGAGAACTGCGGCACATACAGATCTTTTACTCAGTTCAAAAAGTCCCAGAACGGATCTGCTTCCGTCTGATTTCGGTAGTGCCTTCTCCACATAAATTCCGCAAAATATGAATAAAAAATATTTTCCAATGATTGCCGAACACTGTGCTTCTGGAATTCCAGCTTTGCTTGGCTCGACATACTTTCAACATTGTTAGTGTGGGCACCAGTCATCGGTTCAACAAAGTTCATTGAATGGTTTACAGATAAGTGCTGGAAACCTTCATTGTTCAAATAATCATAAGAATTCCAGCAATCTGAAATAATCGTCATCCCAGGCAGAATTTTTCGTCTGATAACCTCCAGCAAAGTCTCTTTCAATCTATAAAAAAAAAAAAAAAAAAAAAAAACTTTCTACTCTCTTATTTAATCCCACCAAAAACCCATTTTCCGTTTACTCGTCTACCTCTATTATACTTCCTCTTACCATACTTGCTTTCGTCAACCTCCACAACCATACCAGGACCTCCAGTCATCTCACTCTTTTTCATACATACATCCATACACACTTCTTTACAAAAATTACACCACTCAACCACAGTTTTATTCTATTTCACATTCACCTCATTTATAATCAGATTCGTACCAGCTTCATACACCCACAGATACGAAAACATTAAAATGTCAACCATACTCATATTACTCCCTTCAAACCATATTACTCACTTCAAACCATATTACACCCCTCACAGACCTCTTACAATGATGGGCATTCACACCTTTTTCATGACAAATCCATTTGTAGCCATCTGATCCCTTCTTTTGATAAAATGCTTTCACACAAACAGGAGGAACATAACGAGAAGTAATCAAACCTTCATACATACACCAATCAATAATAGCTCTCTCACCATTTTGTTCCAATTCCAAAAAAAAAAAAAAAACTGCATATTATTTTTCCTAGACATTCTACTTTTGGTAGATGATGGAGAACGATAGCGTAAAATATCATACGGGCAACTAAAAGTAAAATGAAATGCTCACGCAATTACAAAAACAAACAATAAAATTTACATAAATTACTCATGCTATCACAAAAATAACCAATAAAATTTACACTTAATTTTACATAAATTACTCACATAATCACAAAAACAACCAATAAAATTTACATTTAAGAAAATGGCAATGATGACGTCGTATAAGGTTAAAACAGAGTTACGGTAACCCTAAGGTGACAGCAATGGAAGCTAAAACTAAGTTAAAACTATCATGGTAACTAGAAATGGTGTTTTATCGCCAAAATTAAACAAAATTTGTCGCTAATCGAAGGGACACCCAATTCTACACTTTTCATATATATTGTATTACCTCTAACAATGAATCTTTATTACTGAACTTTTCGTAAACTTTAATACCTCATAAAAGGTCTACTTCATTGGAATAAAACAATAAATTATGTAGCTTATTTATAACTTCAGATTAAATAAATGCTTGTATTTTTTCAACATACAAAATGATTTTGCAGAAACCTTTTCCATTATATGATGCTTCAGTTGCCTTAGATTGTGCTTCTGAATTTTATTCTTTTTAATTAACCTGACAGTCTAAAGCCAACTGCCTGTTATTGATAACTATTTATTATTTGAATTGCAATTAATTCTGTACCAAATTATTTAGATGCATTTGCAGTTGCTGTAGTAAATTTTTACCTTGAAGACTCATATAATTTCTTTCAGTCTTTTTCACATGCTTGTTTTTCATGCTGTATAAGATTTCAATTAATGTATGCCAAGTATGAAAACTAATCCAATAATAAAAATTAAAATCATGAGTTTTTGGAAAAGTGGAATGTTGTAATTATTTATTACATGTTAGTTATGCGAATGAGTGATAAAAAATATAATAAAAGTAATAAGATTTTATTTTTCATAAATTTTAGGTAATAAAAATTATCTTAAGAGTGACAATAAGAGAGTGGCATGTGATTTTTTGGTTTTTAAATCAAAAGTTTTTTATGTAATTTCAGATTGATAATTACATAATTATGATAAAATTTCTTTATAAAATTTTATATGTTTTTCAAAATTTTAAATAGAATCATCTGTATTTCTTATGTTATTTATATGTCAGAATTTCCTTTAGTATTTTACAAGTTCTGTAGATCTAACTGTTCTTAAAAATTAAAAATATGTTTGTATTTTTCAAGGCCTGGAGGCCCTGGTGGACGACCCTGGCAGCCTAACACATCAACAGTAAGTTTTCACTCAGAAAAATTATTCATTCTTATAAAATATCCGGCAGATTTATTAAACAGAAACTGTGAGTGCTCTGAAAAATGATAAACCTGTTCTTTTGCTCTATTCTTTAATCTCTTTTAAATTTTGAAATATGTTATGATATGTAAATATTTGTAAGTAATTTAAAAATTAGTGACTTCTTTTTATGATGCTGTATATTCTGGGAACAAATATATTAATGTTTTGGAATAAAGTTTAAGAATAATAATATAAAAACAAGGAACTTAGTAATTATTATTATATCTTTTGCCGAATCAAATGTATATCAAATAAAGTTCATAAAGAAGGGGGCAAAATAGGATTACATGACTAAATACTGTTCATTCTACAGGCTTCTTCAAACAATAGTCCAACTACTATTGTTGAATGAAATTCCATTTGAAATTTTATACCAATCTGAACTGCAGTTTTACATAATAAACTGACTGACTTACTTAATAAACTGACAGCAGCTGTATCAAAAGAAAAGTAGAGATAAAGCAAGATTCTCCTTTCATGCAAAGTATATAACAGATCACCAAAATCATTTGCAGAGCAAATTCTAAAGCAGTAAAGCAAAAGGATCAGCAGCTAAACAAGTGCAGTATTCTAAGTTGAATTCATAGCTGCGAACTAACTACAGACTCTATTGCAGCCTCATATGTATTTGCTCAAGAAAAATTAATCAGCACTTTTTGAATCTCCCAGAAAAATCCGCTTTAGGGCTGCAAAAATATGTTTTCTGAAAACTTCCAGAATGACATCAAGTTAGTGAGGTATTGCCAGATATTACTAGTTTGGTGATACAAATTTTTGCCAAGGGCCATTTTTTTCCCCTTTAGTTGTAGTTCTACTTGAGCTAGCTTTATAATTCCAACATTAGTCCATTCAAAATTAAAAATTCTACAAAATAATATATGAATTATACACATATAGGCAGAATGGGAAGTCAAGTTAAAAGACTGAATAAAATATATAATGAATAAACTCACAGTTATAAAAAATTCATTAAATAAATTAATAAAAACAGGACAAAAAATACAGAAAAGAAAACTGCAAGCAAATAAAGGCTAATTTTTTATATTTTTTTTAAATTCTGAGAGCATAATAATTTTTAACTTTCTGAATGTGGAATTTCACTTTGAATAAAATCTGGATTATGAATTAAAATTTCATAAAATTTTGTGTGATTCGTATAAGCTGAAAAAGGTAAATTTAAATATTCTTTCCTTATAGATGAATTATTCCTCAGCATCACCTGGGAGCCACTATGGGGTATGTTTCTAAATATTTTAATTTAGTGTGAATTTTCTAGTTAATAGAATTATTAATATATGACTGGTCTTTTTATATGTTTGTCTTTGAGGCTATTAAAAGCAGAATATTCACCTCTCAAATGGGAGGGGTGGGTAAGAATATTGAAAGTGTGTACTTTCTTCTGTTAGAACATACCTGTGGTAAATTTATCCATAGACTGTCCTAAAATTAAATCATGGTCTGTAATGTTTTACTTACCCCAAATGCTATATTAGGTTAAAATTCAGAAATTTAACACCAGCCTTAAATCTAATATGTACACTCTGCACCTCACCCCACCCCCCAAAAAAAGGGAGGTACAGTTCTGTATCTTCCATTATATTGGGCCAACTGATGAGATTTAATTTGCACTATTCAAGTCTCGAAAATAAAACGTAGGCTATATATTAGATTTATATTATTATATTATATAGTATTCTTCTATGTAGGTATTTTGATACAAAATCTGTTTTTTTTTTCTGTAATGGCATACCTATTTTTTCCATATTTTGATTCTATGACTCATATTATACCTAAAATTAAATTTTGTAAAATATGGTAATAAACTTATTGAGAAATTTAAAAATTTTTATCTTGGCTCACTTTTTTTCAGTTTGTGGCAAGTTGGCAAAACTGTACAGTAACTATAGTTTATAGTAACTTACTTTTCTTTCCCTTTTATCATTGCGCATGAGTGGAGAAAAAGGTGCATCATTCATTCTTTCAAATAACTTTAACAAAGTCCATAAACCACATTTGCATTATTACCACTTTAATAAATGTGCCAAATTTCAATATACATTAAGATATAAATTCACATATATCATTGGAAATTTTGAATAAAAAAACTCTAATTTTTTGCAGGTATCCCTAGAAATACATATACTTCAAGTTGATGGTAAAAAATTTATGGCTTATGTTAAAAAAGTGTTTCGAAAAATTTATAAAAGATAATGAAAAAACAAATTTTAAACATAAATCAGAAAATATCTGGGAATTTAATTTAGACTGAAGCTGAATTTCAAATTGTGAAAGAACGAATCAAATTAGTTTCATAAAAAAAAAAGAGATATTAATAAACATATACCAAATTCAGTTAACAGGGAGGAGCAAAAATTTTGAGAGCTAATATTTTAAAAACTACTCATGCAATTTTTACAAAACTAGGCAGTTTGCCATAATTTAAGTCATGGAATTGAAATATGAAAAAAAATTATGTCATTTCAGAAAGTCCGATTTTTTGTCAAAATGCCTACAAATCTAGTATATATCTTAAGTTGCATTTTCGAGGCATGAAAAATGCAAGTTAAAATTTGTCAATCAGCCCAGTAGAACAGGAGATAGAGAACTGCCCCCCTTTTTTATGCAAAGTGTACATAGTAAATGTTGACATAGTTAGGCATTTATTGTGTACCTATTAAATCTTAAACTGATACACTGCTCGACACTGAAAATGCAACACCAAGAAGGAGTGGTCAGAAATTTATGCAAATTTTAGAGTAGACGCATGTCACTGAGTTATGTGAATGATGTGAAATGTGCAGCTCTCTGACACACATGAAGTAAGATATAAGGGAAGGAACGTGCAGAATGAGCAATATTCATCTTGTTATTTCTGTCAGACGAATTATTGAAGAAAGTTGGTTCTTGTCCCGGAGGGTACGTGTAATAGGAGAGAATGCCAGGCTGCTGTCAACTAAGGCACTTCCAGCAGATAGACGATTTTACGAGGGGTATGGTGATCGGACTGAGAAGGGCGGGTTGGTCCTTACGTCAAATCGCAGCTGATACCCACATGGATGTAAGCACAGTGCATCGGCTGTAGCGAACGTGGTTGGAACAAGGGAATGTGCGAAGAAAGAGGGGTGCATGTGCAGCCAGAGTGACGTCAGCACACATGGGTCGATGCATCCACCAACAAGCTGTGGCGGTCCCGCAAGTCACTTGTACCGCAGTTCTGCAGCATGTGAAAGATACCCTGGGTGTTCCCGTATTGATGAGAACCATTTCCAATCAATTGGTTGAACGTGGCCTGCACTCACAGCATCTATTAAGACCCCACAGCATAGATGCCAATGCTTATAATGGTGACGGATTGGAGTGATGTGGATGAAAGAATGGCGAAACGTCATGTTCTTAGATGAGTCATGCTTATGTTTATCCAGTGACAGTCGGTTTCTCAGTCGAGTCACGCTTCTGTTTACCAGTCGCCGCATACGTGTGTGGCGTCGACGTGGAGACGGGTCTAATCCGGCAGTAACTGTGGAACGCCCACCGCGCGACAACATAGCATAATGGTTTGGGGCGCTATTGCCTACGATTTTAGTTTGTGTTCAGGCCATTGTGACGGCCCAACGATACTTGGATAGTGTACTGCGGCCGGTGTCAATTCCCTACCTTCAGGGTCTGCCTAATGCAATTTTTCAGAAGGATAACGCCCGACCACACAGTGCTCGCATCTGCCAACATGGTCTGCAAGGTATACAGATACTTCCCTGGCCACCATACTCTCCTGACCTGTCACCAATCGAACATGTGTGGGATGTGATTGGACGCCATTTGCAGACTCTACCCCTGCCTTGTTCAGAAGACGAACTGTGGCAAATGGTTGAAAGGGAATGGAGACCCATCCCTGAGGACACTATCCGTACTTTTATTGACTCTATGCCTAGACATATTTCTTCGTGCATTGCTGTCCGCGGTGGTCCTACATCCTACTGGGCCAACACCGTTCTCGTTCTGTATTCTGACAATCATTTTGCTGTCTCTGTCTTTTTTCCAAATTTCATCACTTTCTGACCACTCATTCTTGGTGTTGCATTTTCAATGTCGAACAGTGTATAATAAATATGATGTATGGATATTCATATTTCAATGTGAAATGTATGGATCATCTGTTTGAGTAGGTTTCCTTACATCTTCATGCATGTATATTATTAAAAGACTGAAATATCCAGATTAATGAGTGAATTTTGTCCATAAATAATATTACATCAATTTTTTCATGTATATATAACTGTATCTGAGTAAATTCTGATATGGGGTAGTTTCTAAAAATGTACACACAGTCAAAATGAATAACAATGTTTGCAGTTTAAAGACATCTTTTAAGTATTAAGGATTACTTTTATTTAACCCTAGTAATAGCAATAATTTTCACTTATCTATATTCTGTACAGTATGTATCTGATGAAAGACTTCCCAGAGTTTTGGAACACTAAGCAAGGAATAAGTTTGCAGATTTGTTATATCTTCTTAGTTGAAATCATGTAGACTTAATGTCCCCAGTCTTTATATTTCTAAATTAGTTAATGTACTTCTTTCATTGTTAAAAAAAATTATTCTGAGGTATAATATGTACTTTTTAGAAATTTAATGTTCCTAAAATATACTTTTGGATCATACTTAATATTTCATTTTCATTAATTCTTATGTAAATGCAAGTTTTATAGTGGGAAAATTTCGACTCTTATAATTAAATTTAGATTAAATATGATGTAATGTTTTTAACAGTATATTCCGATACCTTAAATATTTTTGCAACTGAATTAAATTTGTAAATTTTACTGAAAATTTTGGCTTAGTGTATTTTTTGTATACAGTTATGTTTCATAGAAATAAATGTGTGCAATATTAATATTCTCAGGGCCCACCAGTTTCCAGCACAGGCCCTCCTGGTCCTGGGACCCCCATAATGCCTAGCCCACAAGGTAAGTTGATGTTCTAAAGATTTTCTTGCAATTTATTTTACCCTTGACCATTTGACCCTGCATGAGGCATATTTCATCCACTAAGTTTCTTTCATTTTCAGAATGTGAAGCTGCGCAAAAGCTCCCTTTATGTAATGCCTCTGTGTTTGATACATGTTTTTAACCTCATATTTGTTTCAGAATGTTTTTGAAGGAATAACTTGCTTCATAATATTTTAATACTTGTTTGTGAATATGTCTAGTTTATTATTGTTTTTTATATATCAAGGAAGTTGTTATTCTAAGAAATTAGATGTAAAAATTTAAAACCTTGTGAAGACTAAAAAATAGAAACTTGATATATGATTTAAAGAGAGAGATGAAATAAGCAACAGATAAATAGCCTTAAAGTCAAGTTATTTTTTTATTAAAATAAATATTTAGGTATTGCAATTGCCTAAATGTTGGAGAGCAATTAAAGTTTGTTGGATTTTCTTGAGAGATGTTGGAACTTTTCTTTTTGACTTTCCCAAAATTATATCGTGGTACAAAAGATTCTGTTATTCAGCTCTTGTTCTGACTTTAAAACATACTGACTTATTTTCCTTTTGTATGAACTTTAAGGTTTTAACAATTGATTAGAATGCAAAATATTACTTGAATATCTTGCCTTGTTTAAGCATACTTTTTGACATTCAGGAAAATTAATTTATCAGTTAAGATTTCTTTTGTCTGTGTATATCTAATCAGTTAATGGGATTAACGAATAATTGAGACTAACATGTTTATTGTTCTGAAGGCTTTACTTTTCCTGCAGATCTTCAGTTTAATGTCAGCTGTTGCTTTTAGACTGGATGTTTTATGTCAAATCAACTATAATTTTTATTTGGAATGGTTTTTATTTAGTTATTTATTTAGCTGGCAATGTCATAATAATCCCTAATTTCACTGTTATTGCATTATAATATTAAATGTACTTTATTCACACTTAGAAGTCATTATTTTTTGCAGTGTCTAAAGAAGAATAAAAGATATTTTTTACATAAAATTAGATTGCTTTATAATGTTAACTTATTATTTTTATGAACTTATATTATTATTTTTTATTTTTTGGAATGCTGTGTTTTTATCACTCTTTGCACACCCTTTTGCTTTTCCCCGTGTGTATGCCTTTTGTATGTGTCTTCTCATTTTTCTATTTTTTCTGTTTTAATATCTGTTTTCACAGAAGAATTTTATGCAGGTTTATAATGTGCAGAGAACTTTATGTAAGCAAATTATTTTTTAAAAATAATGTTTGCATTCTTTTGCGTGTAGTATTTTGTTAGTTTAATGTCACTGATTTAATAATCTTACCTTTGTTGTTGATTATTTGTAGTATCAGATTTCACTTTTAACTGGATGAATACTTTTTATTAAAATTACAGTTTCATCAATTTTTTTGTTATTTCCATAAACAATTTATTCACTATTTTTCTAAAAAATTATTTTAAAAGACTTTCAACTCTTAAATATTATTATCATAATCTAATACAAATACAAAACTTATTTCCTGTAGAAATATCGACATTTGTGCACTTTTTATATGAAAAGTTAAGGATTATTTATGCCCATTTATGTATATATTACTTTATTCATAAAAATCATTTTTGGTGAAATGCGATGTTGTTAACTAATTGGATATTGCTCTAATGATAGATCTGCCTATAGTTTAACTATCACATTTTGTCTTAAAAATATAAATTTTTTTAAATTTATATTTTTTTAAATTTACATTGAAATCTTGTATTAAAACATAAGAATTATTTAAATCAAATCTAAAAAGTTTCAGTTGTTTCAAATTGAATTTATTTGTTTTTTAAGTCAGGAAGATTTTCCAAAAGCTTTTAAATTAAGCATCATGGCAGTTCCTGCCTCAAATTCATTTCATATATTTTATCACAAAATAAACCTGCATAATCTTCTGTAGAAGTGGCTCTTTACTGCACAGCTGCATCCTGTTGTTTATGAGAGCTACTTCCCTGGCTTTTTCCTGCACTGATTTCAGGCTTCATGTATTGTTTTTAGGTTCATCAGGTCCTTACTCCCCAGCCAGCCACAGAATGAACACTTCCACGCCACGAAGAGGTGAACATCTGATGCAGCTTTAAATTAACACCATGTGACATCCATCTTTTCCCCTTTCCTCTTCTGTTCCTTCTTTGTAACTACTCTGTTGTTATCCCATCTTCCCTTCAATGTCATACCTTTATTTCTTAATTGTAAACCTTTCACCTTTCCATCATGCTGAAGTTGCCATTTAAAAGTGTACCATGGTGGCATTTCATTGATGAAGATTTGAATTCCGTTTTGGGTTCAATAAACGTCTAGACATGAATATAAAACTTATTTAAGTAAAGTTACACTTATCAGCAACATAAACTTCAGGCTGCATTGCTGAAACAGTTAAAATCATTTCTGGTCTGTTATGCATATCTGGTATTCTTGAACATCCTATACTTCTTTTTCTATTCAATAAGTGAAACATATACTGAGAAAAGCTTAAAAATTAAGCATGCATACTTAGTTTTGTTTCTTCTGTTATTGTCATCATTTTACAGATTATTGATTTTGAGAAAGCATATGTGATAATACTTTCAAATTGGAAAAAGTTATCTTTGGAAATAATGGGCAGTTGAATTTTATTTATCAGAATGGGAATAAATACTATTTATTTGTCATCTATGTTAATTTGTGGATGAATTTCTTGCTATACAGGATAAAAGGTTTAACATTAACAATGGTGGCACTTCCTTCTTATAAAAAGAAGGAAAAGAGCTTAGGCAATGTTGCCCATTACTCTTCTGCCATTTGAACATTTAAATCAAGGATTTTAAATGGTTATTACTGTGTAAGGTAAAACGTAAATAAGTAGATAAGATCCCAAACTGCCACCAAATATATAGCATTAGTAAAAGATTCCATCTCTAAATTCAGGGGGTGGGTTAAATCGTTAAAGCATCCCAGTTGGGTGAAAAGCCAATTCAATCCCTCCCAAACTACCAACTGCCAACTCTAGACCAAACAAGGGTGTGGTGGTTAGTCTGAAAAATAAATAAAATAAGGAGGGACAGAGATACTTCCTTAAGCCAAGTGGCCAGGTGGTGTATGTAGATTTGGTATCTGTATTTATATTCCAAAACACAGCTGTGAGAGGGAATTCCCTGCATAGTTTCTTTAAAAAAAAAAAAAAAAAAATACAGGGGTTCGGAAGATCGAGCACATCAGCAGTAGATAAGGCTACAATAAGCTGGAACGTAAATAATAGAACTAAGGTGAAATCGCATACGTCGAAAGTTTCTTAAGTATGGGAACACCTGCTATGTAGGGAAACCCAAGGAATTTGTTTCTAGGGACAGAAAACACTGGACATCATCCCAGGAAGTGAATAGGTGTTTCCTGTTCTTGTCCACAAACCGGGCAGAGAGGAGATTCAACAAGACCACATTTGTTGAGATGCTTTGCCTTGATAAGCATGTCCAGTAACAATTTGAATTACCTGGTGTCAGTTAGTTCTACTGAAGTGTATGAGTTTACCTGATAAGTTAAGGGTACCGAGCACCAATTTAGAATGAGCACAGTCTGGTTGCTTAGACCATATATCATCATGTTTGTTCTTTATCCAGCTTCTTACTTCTTTTTTAACAGTTTGATATGAAACTGGGTAAAATGGTTCTGGGCCAGACATGGGTAGTTGCGAAGCATCTTTAGATACTTTATTGGCTAGTTTATTTCCAACAAAATCGCAATGACCTGAGACCCAAACTAAACTAATGGTGTTTTTAGCTTGAGCCAGACAATTGAAGTCTTGAATAAAGTTCCAAACACAATTTTGTAACTTGGCATGATTAGCCAGGGCAAGGACGGCAGATTGGCTGTCAGAGAGAATATATATATTCTTGTCAACCGTACTTTTAGCTAAGAGCTTCCTGGTGACCATATTAATCGTCAGAACTTAGCTTGGAAAACAGTTGTTAGTTTACTCAAGTATGGATGAAGTGTAATGAAATCTTCTCCTGATCCCTTGGTTCTTATAATAGCTCCAGCTGCAGTGAAGTTGGATTTTGATCCATCTGTGTAGCATTCAATTGATCCTGATGGGATTAGGTCAATTAGAGATTCTATCTCATTCCTTTTTGGTGTATAAGTTGAGAATAGTTTATCTGGAACTATTGTTTTAGTAATTGCATCCTTGGGCATATAGGTTATAGGATCTCATTGCCCAAGTGCAGGCATATGTCAATGTGGCTTTTCAGGTGGCTTTTATGACTGAAACCTGTCCTTTTGCACCATTTGTGCTATTTTTATCCAACCTATACATGGCTTTAATTGCTTCTCCACTCAAGAAGAGTTTCAAGGGTGGAATTTGCATTAAAAATTCTAATTTGGCAGTAGGGGTACTGTTTAAAGCCCCACTAATGCATAGGCAAGCAAGTCTTTTCACCTTCTGTAAAATTTATTTAGATATGTGCTTTTGTTAATAATATTGATCCAGACCACGCATCCATAAGAAAGCATTGTGTGGCAGTATAAATCCATAGAGTATATTTTGGGTTAAGGCCCCATTGTTTGCCAATTATTCACCTACAAAGTATTAGTACAATTGTGGCAGTTTGTGCCTTTTCTTTTGTATGGGTGATCCATGTGAGTTTACTGTCTAGGTAACATCCTAGGTATTTAACGCATTCCTTACGTCTGATAATCTGGTTACCCAGATACAAATCTTCCAGTTTCCATTTCCTGTTCCACGTGAAAACTATGACCTCTGATTTTCTGCAGAGAAAGATAGGCCATTTGTTTCACCCCAGTGTGAGACTTTGTTCAAGATTTGCTGAGCTTGATTGTATAGGGTTCCAATATCGAAACCCTGTAGTAACACAATAAGGTCATCTGCATAAGCTTGTGACAGGCCGGGCTCCTCCTGTAAGAGTACTAAGAGTGAGGATTCCACAGGAACAGAGAAAGAATACCACTCTGTGGACACCCTTTGGTAATATCTCTCTTTACTTCACAGTCAGTGAGGCTAATGCAGATATTCCTGTTTTTAATCATAAAGGTGACCCATCTCGTTATCATAGGGTGAATTCAGATTTATTTCTGACTGCTTTCCTGTGAGCTTTCCAAACTTCTAGGCAGAGGCTTTCAAACTCATTGGTCCACCAGACTCTCTTGCTAAAAGAGTACTTCCTTCGTTTGAGAGGGCATGATGCATGATAGGATTCAATAATGATATTTGTCAGGTTGTTTGCTTGGATATCAAGCTCCTTGACTGAACAATTATTGTCTAAAGCCTGAAGGTTAATGACATTAGAAACCAAGGAGTCCTTATAAAGTCCCAATTTGTGTTTTTAATGTTTCTGAAAAATTCAGCTGGAATTTCATCCCTAATACGAAATTGTATAAGGTGATGGTCTGAAAGTGAGGGATTGTCACTTACATGCCAATTCTCAATAAGATTATAGATATCAGATGAAGCTAGTGTGAGGTCAATGACCTTTTCTTCTGTTGACAAAAGTGGGGTGATTTCCCCTGTTTACCCAAGTTAAGTTGGTGTTCATTATAAGTTCCATGAGTTTTTCTCTAGGATTGGTATCAGAACTGCCCCATGACAGGTGGTGAGCATTAACATCACCACCAGTAATCATAAGAATATTGTTGGTTTCACAGAAACTCACAAGATCTATGAATTCTTGTGGAATGTTGAGGTCATAAGCCATGTAAACCGAACAGAAACAAATGTTTCCTCTTAGTAAACTGTTTATGTCCTTGGTTAAAATAGCAATCACTGTTGGATTTAAATTCAATGTAGTTATTATTTTATATGTGTTTTAATTTAATTTTTTACTTATTGTCGCTTGACCACTAATAATTATTGTTTCTTTAGTTTCTTGCAAGTGGCAGCAAAACAATTGATAGAATTAGCAAAATATGTGCATGTAGTTAGTTAGGCTTATTAAAGAACTTGCTATTTACATGAGTGATATTTTGTTTAAGTTCTAAACATCTTCTCAGCAAATAAATGAATGCTTTAGAATATTTTTTTCTTAAAGAGTCCGTGATATGCTGGTAGCACAATAGTTTATTTTGAGACGTAAGCGATCATTTTATTGGTTTTATTGGTACTCTCGGCGGGACATAAGAGATATTAGTTTGGAATTCTAAAGTATAAAAATGGAACGTAAAGAAGCTATTAAACTTGAAAGGAAGATTCATAGAGCTGCTTTTACAAAATCTTTACAAGAGCCCCCCGTCCTGCCATGCAGGACCCCACCCAGGCACCACCTGGAACTACGAGGCAGGCAAGATTATACACCAGTTGATAGAGCAGCCAGGACATGCTAGTTAGACTGCCCTGCGCTCCTGTACTATCTGGTGGCCTGAGACGTAAAACTCAGTTTTCTCCTGTATTCACTACATGGCTGCTTCCTTCAAGATCTCTCCTCTCCAGACCAAAGGTCCTCAGAGTTTCAGATCCTTCCTCCCCCCTGAGTGCCAGCTTTCTTAAGGAGGAGCAGTCCGTTGGGTCGTCATAGGATTATTCATCATCAGACCAAACCTCATCCCACTAAACCCCAGTATGCCAGAGGACTTTGTAGCAGTTTCCCATTTGGCACCACCCAGGGGGCATGCGTGACTTAAGTTTGATCACGCACGTGGGCAACATTACCCCCCAGGTTTGTGGTGTACTAAAGCACTGATGATTTAAAACATTTAAGTAGTGTAAAGGCTCGAGGAAATTATTCTCAATTTTTTTTACATATGTTGCTAGTTTTAATCCTTTCTGTGAACTACAGAAATATTGAATCCAGATTTTGTATTGTATCTGCTTGGTAGCTTTTACTAACCAGAAATTTCATAACAGCCCAGAAAAATAATTTTAAAAAGAAAACAAAAAATAATAATCATTTGTTCTCAGAGAATTTGGTAAATTTACCAGTAAAAGCATAATTGAAACATTTTGGATTTATCAGATTTTTCAGTTTTATTTATTTATTAAGTTTTCTTTTCTTTTTTTATTTCTAATTTATAGAAATAATGTGACTTCGTTTTTTTATTATTTAAAGTATTTTAAAATCTTATCATAAATCAATATTAATATCCATTGTTTTCATTTGCAATACATGAGAATTTATTCTTATGATGTAAAAGCTTCTCTATTCCTCCCTTATAGTTTGTTATGATAATTGTGTAATACATTTTTGAAATATTTAAACTGTTCATGTTGTACTGGTTAGATGTTGGATTAACAATCGTATTTCAAACAATATCCACTTAATAGTATACAGGTCTTTGCAACTGCCATCTGACCCCTTAATGGTATAAACATAGCTTCGTAATAATTGTTTGATCTCTTATTTAATAATTGAGGAACCAAGTCTGTATAATGGCAATTATGCATGATGCATATGTTCAAGTAATTTTCTACTCACGGGTTTCTTGTCATATTTTCAGCTCTGACTTTTTAACTTTCATGTTTGTGTATCTGTTTGACTAATCACGGAAGTTATTGCCTTTCAGAATTTGAAAATGTTCTGCCGGAAGGCATTCTAATCTGTTTTTATTTGTGTGGCTTTAATAAACAGGTTATGGAGGTGAAGGTTAGAAAGGTGATAACTGTCTAACATATTGCATGTTGGTTTATAACATTTTTAACCATTACATTTTAGTGTATTTTATTCATTTTATGTCTCTCTCTCTCTTTTTTTTTTTTTTTTTTAACTATCTTGTAGGTTTTGTACTTTTAACAAATTTTCTGTACTACTCGTGCATGAACAATAAATTTCTTTTATTTCATTCTTTTTTATTCTACGTGTTATTAAAATGAATTTTTAATGGTTTGTTATTTTGTAACTTAATTTTTCTATTCATGTGAAATGCACCTTTATCATGCTGTTTACAAATAATTATTTTTATGTTTAAATGTATGCATTTTTTCTTGGAATTCGGATATTAACTTCACATATGATAAAAATCAAACTTTGTATTTTTTGTTGCAGATTCAACGAGTTCAGGAGGTGAAAGCATGTATGCAATGATGAAACCTGTTCCGGGAGGAAGTATACCTGGGGTAAGGATTTTACATCCATTGTTAATAATCCATTAATAAACAGGTTACTGTCATGAATGTTTTGTATGCATTGAATTGATTGGTACTTTAAATAATGAATAGAAAAGAATGGAATAGATCCAAATAAACTTTTTTGATATATTTAATATGGCTTCTGCAAATCAAATTACAATGTTGATTATGAAATAATATAATTTTATTAGGTAAAAAACTATCATAAGAGGAGGTATTCTTTGTATATGAAAATATTTCTTAAGGTGTAAAGCTTTCATATTAGGCAAAAAATAGAATAAATTGCTGGGCATGTTTAAATGTAAAATAATAGAGATTTTAATTGAAAAGTTTTACTGTTTCAAGAAGACAAAAAAATAAGCTTGAACATGAAAATGTGTGAATTTAATAGCAATAAATTTCTTGTTCATGTTTTCACTTATCCACTTTTGTGTTAACATTTGCTTCCTCAT
This sequence comes from Stegodyphus mimosarum, assembly GCA_000611955.2. Lineage (NCBI taxonomy): Eukaryota > Metazoa > Arthropoda > Arachnida > Araneae > Eresidae > Stegodyphus > Stegodyphus mimosarum. The sequence goes on along the minus strand of KK112450.1, from coordinate 1,282,583 downwards.
ACCATCAAACAACATTTCTGTCTTTCTAAAATAAATATTAAAATATGTGGTTTTTATAAATCTGTGTATAAAATCATTATTGATGTTTGGGTCACTGGTTACTTCATTTGAGTTCAGTTCCAGGCTAACAGGCTGGCTGCATTAGCATTTTCATAGTTTTATCTATATGTAATGTAAATGCGAACCAAATTCGCTTAACAAAGTCTCCCATGAAAGCGTCACTTTCCTTACACAGATAGCCCTTGTTTGCTTTGTTGTTAATCAAATAAACCAGATTAATGTTTTGAAAAGTGGTCTTTTTGCCTTCTGTGTGTTTAATCAAAAATCACAAATTTGAAATTTATTTCTCGTGTGAAACTTTTTTAACTATCCATCGTAGAAGCAATATTTTCTGCAATACTGGCGAAAGAGGTAAAAGTTTTTACAAAACTTTTAAGTTATAAATATTATTTTTTGTAACTAATGATATACTATACAATAGAAAAACATTAGGAGTGGTTTATCAGATTATACAGTTCATTAAGTTAGCAAATGTTGTAAGCGCTTTTCATTCTTACAACATTTGCCATCTTCACTGAAAATTATGGTAGAACCTTAAATAAACAATAAGTATAACAGAATCTTTATTTCAGAGACTAAACATTAAAATATATATATATATATATATATATTAGTTTACTTTTGCATTGAAAGAATAATAAATTACCTATTAAAATATAACAGCTCCTTGTGAATACTGATTCCATATAAATATGATATTCTGTTCCTTATAAAAATTAAAATGAGTGATAAACAAATGAAATAGTATTATATTTTGAAACAGAAAACTTGTATAGTAAATTTTATGAAGTATTAGAGTTTTTTAAATTACTTTTAAACAAAAAGAAATATTACTTATCCCAGTTTTCATTCATATGGATGTTAGGGCAACAAATTAATAGAAATATAAAATTGCTCATTTTTAACAACAATCGTCTCTTAATTACATAATATCTCACCGACTTTCTTAGTTCCTGCTTGTACAATTTATTTTCTACTTTTGTAATTTTTTTAATGATACTTTTATCTTGTAAATAATAACTTTGCATATGGATATGTGACTGAATTTTTATAATTTTTCAGTTCCCAATGGGACCTGGGCCTGAAGGACCAATGGGGTCCATGGGACCTGAAATGGGACCACCAGTCATGAATGGAATGTCATCTGCAGGTAAAATAAACAAGAGTATGAGTTCTATAGATATTCAGCATGTGTAGGCTAGGTGTTTTATTTTAATATCATCCTACAATTTTTACTGATTTTCAAAAGATGTAAAGTTTTTAAAAAATTCTTTATATTTGCTTGCTTGAAAATAATTATTTAACTAAACATGGTAAAAGTCACAAATTGGCCTGATAGTAATAAAAATGCCAATTTATAATGTTACTTTTTCAAATTTGTCCAGTTTTTTTCAGTCTACATTCTAATACAGCTAGTCATTCTGTATTCACCCTTTCAAACACATAACTAAGCCCTAACCCTTCATTTTAAAAGAAGATATAATAGACATCTTACTTGAAATAGAACTTGTGTTATGTGATATCTTTTTCTTTATGACATACTGTGATTTCATTGTGATATCATCAAGTACATCATCTTCAGCAGGGCGTACTTGCATAATATTTTAAAAGTAAGACAAGAATGGAGTGACTGAGAAAAATATATCTATGAATTTCTTAGTCTATGAGTTTATGCATTTTCATAAAAAGGAAATGGATTCTTTATAATAAAAGCATATTATATAAATACGTCAGAGAGGTCCAACTTCTTCATTTTAATATCTTTTCATGTCATCTTTACATCTGCAGATACACTTCATTCCAGTTGAATGAGAAGAAGTGATATACGAATTAAAACTATATTATTGTTTATGATCAATCTTCTTTCCTAGAGTAAAGGGATGTAGCTAGTCTGAGTCTAGTAAAGGGTCTGAGTTTACTAGTAAAGGGGTGATTATTTGTGCCAGTGAGAAAGGATGGATGTATGAAGAAGTGATGTTGTTTTGGTGTTTGGCAAGCAATGAAACACTGATTAGGACATAGAAGTACTTTAAGTTTCTGTACCCATCTTAGTCTTTTCTCTTGATAACTGTCTTTTTAGTTTTCTCCTGGGTACTCTCCTTTTCTTGTTCTGTTCTTGTGTCTTTCACTGTCCAACAGCTTAATATCAAAAACTGAAGATCTTCCAGGCTTTGGCTGATGCCACATATACTTTGTCACACATATATCTGTTTATAATTTAGTTTTTATTAGCTATCTGGGGATCTAAAAGTTGTTCCTCTTTTCCAAATTTTGAATTTGTCTGAATGTTTAACTTAGTTACCATACTCTTCTTGTCCCAGTGACTGACTTGTTCTGCATTTTTATGCTTTCTTTTTAATTCATAATTTTTGCTTTTGAATTTTAGTGGCATATATGCTTGTCTTTGTGTTTTTAAGGTTGCTTTTTATGTTATCTCTGATTTTGACCCAGAAATTTATTTTTTAGTTTTCATTCTTTGTCTTTTAGAAATTTAATCTCTTATATTTTGCAACTGAAAATTAAAAAATAATAATAATAAATAATAAATTTTTTAAAAAGAGGGAAATATTTTTCTTGTGCTCTATGTGTTCCTCTCTCTCTCTGTCTCTGTCTGTATATATATGTATATATAAATATATGTATGAATACACACGCATAGGGACTAATTTTAATAAAACTAAAGAATTAGCATCTAATAAAAAACATTTAGAATAGTCTAGAAAGGCAATTCAGTTTGATAGAAACAATATCTTGTAAACTGGTAGGTTAACTCAAGGCAGAGCCAGTGCAACTGGTGCGGTCACACCAGACAGCAGAATTTAGGGGCGGCAAAGTTTTTAGGATTTGGAAAAGTAACAAACAGATAAATTTAGGGATAACATTTTTTGAATTTAGAGGAGGTATTATGCAGTAGAATTTAGAGGCGGCAAATTGTTTTGAATTTAGGGAGGTGCAAGGCTGCAGAATATAAGATTCACAGAGATTGCACCAGTTGACAAAAGTGCCTAGCGCCATCCCTGCCCAAAGGTGTGCAGATAGCAGTATAGTTTATGAAAAAATTCCCTGTGGAAGACAGAAGTAAATGTGATGCATTCGGATTGAAAGTTGATGGAGAATAAACTAAACTCAGTTGCACGACAGCCTTAGTGGGCTCTTGGGTGCATCAGCATATGGCGAGTGGTCAGCTTGTCACAGGACCCTTAGTGTTTAGTCCCCAAGCAAACTTGGTACAATGACTCACTTAAGAGTTGAAAAACTGAGTCAACCTTGCTCAGCCGGGGGATCGAACCCCAGACGTGTGGTGCAGCTGTGTGATGAACTAGCCGCTAGTTAATAGAGAATAGATTCTCAAAATTTAATGTAAAGAGATACAAGAAGTAGGTACAAAAATAGAAATACTTGAAAAAAGAAAAACAGGCCTTTTATTTTATTTTAAAAAAAATAGCAAATCCATTTAACGTTGTATTTCTCATATTAGAATAAACTATGAAAACCTGAATATCAGTTTGAATTGTATATGTTCCTGTATGTATAATGGATAATATATTCCACAGAAAATGTACTCCATTCATTTCAAAATCACCCATGGTGATAATAATAAGTTTCTTTCTCCTCCTTGCTGATTTGATAGACATACAAATAAAAATGGTGGTTATCATACACAAAATAAAAAATATTTATTTCCTTTTCAAACATCAAACAGAAAATCAGCTATTAATGAAATGACAGGTAAATTTATTTAATTCATCTTAGGTCCTGCACCCCCCCCCCTCAAATCAACTGCAGAATTCTGATAACAAAGTAGCCAAACTGCTCATTATACTTGACATGCATACAACAGAGTCCTTATGTGTACATGTCAAAGATATTCAGTGTTTATATTTTCATCATTTAATATTTTTAAAAGAGAAAACATTAAAATTTTCTCTGTTTTTTTAGCAGTCTGCATATTTTGATAAAAGCTATGGTGTACTGTTTTGGTACACCATAACTAAGATATTTAAAGAAATTAAATATATTTATATAATATAGTTAGAAAATTAAATGGTTTAAGCCATTTCATTTCTCTAAATATCATTTCATGATTTTTCATTTGGGAATGAAATCATCATATATAAATTAAAAAGTGTTATACTGAACTTTCTCCTTTTTTGTTATTGTTGTTATTGCAAAAAAATAAAAATTTCATTAGTTTTTTACTTTTATTTTGCAAATTAGACTTTATGTTCTCCTAACCCTGTGAGTGGAATGACTACTTTGTCATGAAATTTTTTTGGTGGTTGAATTATTTAGCTTGTTATGTAAAGTATTTTGTTTTCTTATTTTCTTTGATGATCTAAATGTCGATTTAGCAAATAAATGCTGATTAAGGACAGTTGTTTATGAGAAGATTAAAAAAGCCACAATATTCATAAGGTTAGTGAGAACTGCCAGAAATGTGTTTTAAAAATTTTGACCAATAATTAGAATTATTTTCATCGTGTTTGTCATCCGCTAGAAATCAGGAAATGATTAATCTGTGGTTTCTTTGTGAATCCAAATTCAGAGCATATATTATAAATTTCATCTATTGGAATATTCTAAATTGAAGGAAAATGTTGTAAATATGGAACATATAATTACCATCTGCTTTATGCATATTTTGAGATGTGAACTCTTTCTAATCTATGGTGTTAAAATCTCAGATTCAAAATATAATTTTAGGATTAATTTTATTAATCACTGCTGAAACTATGTGAGGAATAGTTTTATGAAAATGTGTTTAAGAGAATACAAATATAAAATTTTATCAGATGCTGATGTCCCTCATATTGTCATAAACATTCATCTTCATAAACGTGAAAGTATTGAGAAAACATAATAGTGTTAATGTCCACATTGTGTTTTGTAAAGACACATCATACAAGTCGTTTGTAATGATTTTTATGTTACTTTTTATATATTGAACACAAGTTATTGTGTGAAGAAAATACACAATTTTCATTACATGATCATAGTATTATTGACTAGAGTATTTTGACATTTGCACAGAAATTGTGACATGTGATCTTAATATCAATCATATGTCAGTATCTTTTCATTAAAATGGAGTAATTTGAAACATCTCAATAAATTATGCACTTTATTTTGCCTATATATATATATATATATATATATACAGCAATCAAATAATGATTAACCAGAGACCATTAACCAGGGTCACGTTCACAGTTAGCCCCAAATCTTCGTTAATCTGAAAATAGATTTTAAAAAAAAAAACCCTAAGAAAGAGGAATAACCCATATTATAATTAACAAAAAATTAACAATTCACATTTACTTTTTTTGGTAGATAAGCTGAGGTTTGTACATGTTTATAAGTTGAAATATTAGGGTTGTAGCATATCTGCCAGGGTAGGCAGTATTAGGAAAGGAATTTTTTCCCCCTATCTTTAGAACTTTGCTAGTTTAGATCATTAAGTTATTCTCAGTAAAACGGATAATGTACTATTCACTGCAATATTTTAGCCTATTACTAGCACTCAGGTTGCACTTAGGAAGTACAAAAATTTCAAAATCGCATGAAACTCGACTAACTACGGTGGGATGCACTTAGTTTAAATTCACTGTAATGCATGTACTCTCTGCTGAACTTCGTGGTTTTGTCTACATTTGCCGATGACCATCTTCTTTTTAAGAGCCACAGAAACTTTTGTTTCACCAAGTTCAGTGTTCATTCTTGCATGTGTCTCGCTGCTTTGTGGCTTGCTTATTGCTTACTTGTTGCAGTGCTTACTTTATTTTTTTGCACTTGTTGAATTTTAGAAATTATTATTGTTATGGTTCCTATTCAAATAAGAAGTTACATCACTAGGCTTTTAAGCTTTTGGCATTGAAGAAAGCAATAGAAATTAGAAATGAAAAAATAAATAAAATGTTTATTTTTTATTGATTGTATTTATGCTGCAAATGTTATCGATGATGCTTTCATCAATGTGGAAGAGAATTCTTCGATAAATGAATATTAAGTGCCATGTTTCAGAATGCTTTGCTGCAGCATATGCGGCATTGCGACTTATCCAACGAACTTTCAATTTTTTAGTCTGTTATGAAGTGTATGACATACATGCCAGGATGGCTTATCTACCTGAAATTATAGCATTTTTACAATTGAGCAATTTACTTTTACCAAATGACTATGTGAACGTTCATATTCTAGATCATATACAATTAAATTACGTGCTGCTGTTTAAAAACAGCTCTTAAATGCTATATTATCTTCTATCTATATCTTATATTAAAACAGTTCTTAAATACTATATTATCTCCTACCATCTCATGCAATTTTTCCCCTTTTTATGTTTTCCATAGACATTTCCATTTGATGTGGATGATTTGTTATAGTAATTTTCTATCTTTCTGTATAATCATTTCTGCATTAACTTATTTTAGACAGGGCCAGGTTAATCCACAACTTGATTAACTGGTACATAATTGAAAGTTTGCAAAATTTCAGAAATTTAAGGGAAATCTTATATATACATATGTGTAATATATGTTGATAGATAGACAGATTTTTTTTCCTTCTAATTTTTAAATTTCAAGCTCTTGTTTTAAATCCCATTACATTAGCTTTTTCTTATAAATTTCTTATGAGATAATCAAATTAATTGTAACTACTAATATATATATGTATAACTTTTATTTCTATTTAATTAAGTCCAGCTTTTGTCCAAGGAACAAATTGCAATTTATTTATGAATTTAATCATTATGACAAATGAATATTTATTGGTTTTTCTAATTTTATATTCAGGTGATACATTGGATGGCATGAAAAATTCCCCAGCCAATGGTCCAGGTACACCTAGAGAGGAAGGACCTTCTATGGGTGATTATGGAATACCTGGCTATGGGCAAGAAAATGTAAGTGTAAAATACTAGCTAAATTTTCATTTTTTGGATAGCAATTGAGTTTTGAATTTTCAAAAAGCAATTGAAATTAGTTTAAGAAGCTATTATTATTCAATATATTTTTCTAACATAATTTATTTCACAAACTTCCACAGGGAGTGATATCATAAGTCTTACAACAAATTAAATGCTAAAATATTCTCTGAGATATGGAAGTCATAGCTAGTGATTAATCAATTCATTTAAATTTTCACATTAATAATAAATGTTTGATTGCAAAGCATGTTGCAAGGTCAATAATACTATCTTATGTAAGTGTTTGCCTGCAAAATCACTTTAAATCATTAGTCTATGACAGAATTTCATTTATTAGCAGTAAGAAGCTTCATTAATTCTGTTTACTATCTTTTAAAAATAATCCTGATATAAATAATATACACTGGCATTCAAAATTAAGAGAGTAAACATGTTTTTCTTAATTCCGCTCCCCCAAAAAATATCGAAAGCAGGTAATTATATGATTAATAATGCAATAGTGCTGATGTTGAATACATATTTGTTTTTAAACATGCATGTAGTACCGTGGCAGTGATAAGTGTAAAAAGTGGTGTTTCATGGTTTCACTCCTATGTCATATATAGTCGTAAAGATGCAGAGCTTTGTTAGATTTCATAAACAATGACTTAGAATGAATAATTATCAGACCTTTAAATGACAGAATGGTGTAGAGAATCATTGGCGGGTCAGGTTGCAAGAGAGTTCACTATAATGGCAAACAGCATTATAGTGAACTTGTAATTTGTAGAAATAGTTTCAGAACTATGGGCAAGGTCCATGTCACACAAAAAGGAGTAGTATTTGGCAATTTCAGCCTGGCGACAAAGGACACTACAGTCACACGTCTCTTTCGTGAGTTGTCTTCTGCCACTGAAACCTTAGTTTGATGGCCATTGAAACCTTTGTTTCTCAAAGGCCATTTCTTAAGACTTTCTGTTGAACTTCAGTCCATCCAAATTTTCTTCAGAGATGAGTGTAGATTCAGCATATTGTTGATTCTCAACATATTCTCACCTAGAGAAAACCTAGAACCCAATATCATTCTTCTATTCTCAGAGAAGAGACCACTAAGGTTGTGGTGGTGCTTTGATCTGGCAGGCATCATGTTGGTTGGCTGCACACCATTCCATGTTTTTGACAAATGCTGCTTGACTACTCAGAGCTACAGAAAAGAGAACTTATAGCCCTATGTGTAACTTTTCAAAGGTGCAGTTGGCTGTGAGTTCTTTTTTACGAATGTGAATGCTTGTTCACATGGGGCACAAATTTGTGGTTGAGTATCTTCAAAATTAAGAATCCAACAGACAAATTTGCCATCCAAATCTCCAGACCTTAAACTGAACATATTTGGAAGGGACAACTGCAGTTCCCTAGTTGCCTCTGAGAAACATCCAAGAGTTAAGAAGTGTTTTGATCTAGTAGTAGGTGCAGATGCGACAGGATCTTGTTGACAGTGACTTGCTCTGATAGCTAGTACTCTTGTAAATTAAAAGGTCACCAAAACTCTGTTAGCCTCATTTTAAGCACTGTTTTGGACATTTCTGCTGTCAAGATTATGAGTAGGTACTTTCACTGATATATAATATGGAACTCTGTCTTATACTTTTCCGTATTCATACCAAATTTCATTGGAACCAAAACCAAAAAACATTCATTATTTTTTGAGAAATTCACAAAAGTGTTTATTTTCTTAATTTTGAACATGCATGCATATGAGGTGAATAGTTAGAAGAAGTGCTATAATCTATCATTATGTAAGTGTTATTATCCCCACTTGAAAAGTTTTGTTTGTTTGTGGTTTTCATTAAATGTTATTCTTTTGTGTAAAGCTTTTTAAAGTAGGGTTAGAATACAGATTGTCAGGTTGCAGTTTTAATATTCTTAATTCTGTCATCTTTAAAAGGGACTGTTAAAATATTCATAAATAATCATGCCAACAAGTTGTGTAGGTTCTACATAGTGTGCTAATGTATTGTAATATACAAACCTTTTTTTTTTATCTGTAAAATCATAAACCAGAATTTTGTTCTGATACTATTTTTGATAATGATAACTATTTTTGTTCATGCTTTTCAATTTTTGACTTTTCTACATGAAAAAAAAAGAATTACTAGGAAGGACAGAATAGTTAGAAGAATATAAATGGTCAAGTACATATTGAGAAGTAAGACTGACGTATACTTATATATAAAAAATTCATATAAAAAATTCTTGAATAATTGGAAATGTTCCTGAAAAAATTTCATAATTTCTTTTTGATTCAGATATTTGGGAATTTAGCTTTTATTTTAATTTGCGAAAATTTAGAACTATCCAGTTTTGAAACTCAATTTTATTTCGCTAGATAATAATGAGGGCAGATGAAATGATTACACTTCAAAGTCTTTCTTCATTTTATTCTAAAGTTGTTTACAGTGTTCCCGTTCTGTATGCTCTTTTTATGATTAATTATACCGAGCTTCTGTGTTTGTATCTTGCAAAACTGTGTATTGTATTTTAGCTGAATCTGTTTTTATTTTATAATATAGAATAATTTTTTTAAAATCTTTCTTAACATTTACAATTTCAGGACCAGAACGAATCAGCGGCAATACTAAAAATCAAGGAAAGTATGCAAGAAGAAGCAAAAAGGTTCGAAAAGGATACTCCGACTGAGCATCCTGACTATTTCATGCAATAACTTGTCAAGTAACTGAGACTTCTAAACAAACAAAATTGTACCAAACTGAGGCCCCGAACTCTAAGTGTATGAAATGCATTCTTCCAAAGTGCTTTTCGATAAGTAACTGTGAAGATGATGAAGTGGAAAATGTAGTTTTACGAAAATAGCTGGACATTTGACCACCCATTTTGGACTCTTCCACTTCCAGTTGTATAGAATAAATCATTACTTGACTTTTGTCCTACCATTAAGCATCAAGAACCAAAATCAACATAACTGTAATGAAATTTTATCTCTATTGTTTCCACAGTGTGGGGCAGGATTTTTTCCTTCTTCATGTGGGAATTGTAAAATAATTTGTTGCATTGTACAATTACATACAGAAGTGCATAAATATGTATTTTTATCACTGTCAGAAATAGTTAAAAGTTGAAATCATCGAAAAGTGGCTCGAGAGATATTCAAGCAATCTTTCAATTCCATTTAAAAATCCCATTTTTATTTTAAAAAAAGGGAAAATGCTGTCCTTTCATAATGGGGCAAGTCTAGCATGAAATGTACAATATTCATATTCAAACATAAGCACTATGCAAGACTGATGTGTCCAGAAATACGACTGTGATGACCAGAAGAGGAAATGAATAAAAAAATGGTTATGGTGTGTTTTGCAGACTTTGTTCAAGACTATTACTAATGACAGTGTTTGTTAATTGGGGATCAAGATTTTGTGTAAAATAAAAACAACGGTGAGACATTCTTTTCCACTTTTAAGATCACTGCTCAGTATTGTTATCTATTGGTCATATCATTCATTATTCTAGTTGAAGAAGTTTCAGACAAAATGTTTGAGCCGGACAGACCGAGATATAAAATGTCATCATGAACAAATGAAATACATTGTGAAAATTTTACACCTGTTAATCTGTCCCTTTGTAATTTTACCATTACCCTTTTCAACTGCGTATTTCAAAAAGTTCTTGTAAGCTTTTACTGAACTGTTCATTTTTTATATAAATCCCCTCCAATATTCATATTAGTATTACTGATGCTGAAATCTGTAAGTATTCAGTTTTCTTTCAGCTTTTCTTTATTTAGTTTGTACATGTTGCTTTACAGTGTGGTGTACACAATATAGGTAAACTTTCCCCACATTTTTTTACCACTGCAGATACACTTATTGTGCATCTTCTATACAAAAGTGATCCGTTATATTCATAGGTCTTAGATGAAAATTATATCTTCCCCTTGAAAAAATTATAGATGTGTGCCATTCAAAACACTGCTGACCGGTGAGGTAGGTGCCGGGAACTGGCACGCATCTTGGACATCAACATTCCGAATACTTGAATGTACCTGTCCTGGCGCAGAGACTCGATCTTAAAGAAGTTGCCTATGAAAGAAA
>KK112450.1:1250068-1265015 GCA_000611955.2 Stegodyphus mimosarum | reverse complement strand
ATTACTATTTTAAGTAGTTACTGTTTACTATAATTTAAATTTCATTCCTTGCAGCAATGGCGCAATGAATTGTTTAAATTTAATAAATAATTAAATAAAATTTACTGTTATGAAACATTATATATATATATATATGTAATCATACATATAGAACAAATTAACTGTATTTATATATATTTTATGCTCATTAAAAGTAACTATTTCAAGTGAAAATACAATAACTCTTACAGTAATATTTAAATACAACTTTGTCTATTCCACAAAGCAATATATAATGATTAATAATTTTGAAATGGCAAATAAGATTAAGTAGTATAAATGAAACATCTGCTCAAAGATTTATGGCATAAACTTTTCAAGCATATTTATAATTTAATTTTTCTTGCTTTTAAAGAAGCAAAATAATCAAAATTTTTCAAAATCTATTTAATTACTTAACTCATGTTCTATGGAGAGAATGGCCAAGTTTAAAATTTTTTTGACGTATCTCGCATAGATCTCATATAGTTCTTTATTATTTTAAATTTGCTAAAGCTTCTTTCACTGTTAGCTACAGTAACTGGCAATGTTAAAAAATTTCTTAACGGTGCTTTCAAATTCGGATAGGATTGAACTAAAATATAATCATAAATTAATTTAAAAGGTCTAAGCTTGTATCTGCTTTTGTGTCCGGAATTATTGAAATAGCATGGTTTTTAAAATTAGATATTTCTGACTGAATTTCTTCAGAATTCATATCATTCGGATATTTAAGTTATAAGCTGCTGCCTTTAAATTACTTAAATCTAATGATATTAATTGTCCACCAATCTGAAGTACTGAAACTGGAAGATAGATTTCATTTAACTTTTTGTATCGCCATTTCAGTTGTGAAATTAAAACGTCGAACACTTCTTTAATTTCTATAAAAATATATTTTTCTGAAAAACTACAATTTATATCAATTGATTCCTCATAATTGATTTACTAACTTTTTGTTTTCATTTCTCTTCAAATTCAGATAATATTTCATCTCTAAAGCTGAAGTTTTACATTTTTCAAAAATGCATTCAGAAATATTTTCTCTCATTTCCTGTAATGAAAGACATGAAACGCATTTATAAACGCTTTATTTAGTTAATTACAGCATTCCATTTTCCTTCCTCACAGATTTTGGATCTTTTCCGTTATGAGAGAAGATGCGCCAAACAATTTTCTCCAGAAATTTATATTTGCACACTTGATATTTTCAGCGAGAAAAACATACTTTCATTAATCAGTTCATCTCGACCGCAGTAAAATTTGTCTTTAGGGTTAATGGTCTTAGTAAATGGAGAACAACAGATTGCCACACTTTAAAAAAATTATCCTCAATACTTACTTTGAAAACAACAATATAGTCATAAGAGATAGGAATTTAACTGTGTTTACTGGGCAATGCTGTAGAAAATTGTGAAGTTCAGGTTGTTATGAAATGGAAAATATCACTTACTTTACTACGAGCTACGGTTTCGTTATATGAAGTTTGCACTGTTGTTTTACCATAGTTACGTTATTAATGCATCAAAATCCATTACAATTGTTAATTTAAATTACTAATCCCCTATACATTGCAATATTAATTAAACCTGAGTATGCTTATTATACTGAAACCATTTCGCATTTCTAAAATTATACGAACATGTTTGTCATTGGTTGAAATTCTCTTATGTGCAATGAATTTTATAGTTCTTTCATTTTCTTTTTAAACACAGTTCCACAAATAATCCTCTTCGGTATCTTAAGTAAAATTTCGACTTTCATTTAAGCACTTAAAGCGATATTTTTTATCACAGAAATTCTTCTTAACAACTGCAGGGTAATAATTTCTACATTTCTGGTCTTTCCATTAATGTTCGCGTTCAGAAGTGGCCGAGGGGTAACATAGGCAATTTCTTCAAACAGTTTATTGTAGTTATCGGATTGACTGCATTTAGTCTTCTGTACCTTGAATATCAACCAGCTCTATCAGAACATCATACACGAAGCACCGCTTCTAAAGCATATAGTGTCGGGAGCATCATTATAATATATTAATCAATGAAATTGGTCTTTATTATTCACAGAATCTTTCATCAGTTAAACTATCCATCCCCAACACTTTTGTCTGACACTTTTTTTTCTAACAATGTCATGATATCTCGACAATAAAAGCATAATTTTAAAATTAACAAGATTTGATGATACTTCATATATTAGCTCTACTTTTATTGTGCCTCTCAAGAAACTTTTATGTGTTGAATTTCGCGATTGTGACAGGTGTTTATCATTAATTTTTATTCACAGCAGCTAGCATTTCTTAAACTTTTTTAGCAAGAAGCATTCTTTTAAATATACTTTTATATCGATCACGTTACAGTCAACGGAATAAAATTAAATTTTTTAAAAGGTATTCGTTACGTCAAAATCAATTATATTAGAATTAGACAAAACAGTTTGTCTGAAATCTTCAACAAAGTACTGAGAATTTTAAACCTCCTTTAGTTCTCTAAAACTGAAAAATTTATGCTATTGTTTCAATATAAACAATAGAATTATTAAAAAACATTTATGTCACCTTATATCTTTACATCCCAGTTGACAAAGAATGAACCAATTTGTTTAATCCTTTAGCATCTGCTTCAGAAATAACTTTAAATGAAACAATCCATACAGTTCCCACGCAACATGAATATGAATACAAGCCAAAAACTTCGATTAATGCGCCTCGTTTATTAAAAAATTTTATACAACAACAACAAACAAAAAAGTGCAATAACTAATAATATGGTACATTTTATTTTTAATCATCCTTGTTTATTCTTCGGATGCTATTCCAGAAGCCGTTTATGAAATTGCAAAACTCGGGAGTTATGTTGCCGTCTATGTTCAGTTAGTGGACTTTGGCAAGTTTGTTATGGCTAAGTAAAGAGCTCAAGTCAAACTAATGAGAGATAGTAAAGCACAACTAATGTCGGCAGTATAATATTTTCTATAAAAGTTTAGTCTATACAAAGGGCAATTAGCTCCTTAAAGCTACTTTCAATAACAAATTTTAATGTTAGAAAATATTATATTACACTACTGTGAAAGCTCATGTCTTTTGACAATAAATTTAATGCTATTAGTTTTTCTTTTTTTAGCTAGATTGCTTATAACACAAAATTAATTCACTGATGTTCTTCACTGAATAATATTCACTGATATATTTCAAAATTAAAAGTTAAAAATCAATAAATAAGTTTTAAAAATAAATTTTGGATTAGCTAATTTGGCGCCCCTTCTATTTGGTCACCTGAGGCAGGTGACTGCCTCACCCTCGTCCTGGCCATGCACATAAGTATATAATTTATTAAGTTATCATAGAATTAATCCTTTTCAAAATTAAGAATTATTACAGATGTTATTTTATGTGCCATATTTTATATATTGCATATAATTGCTTGGTGATTCTTGTCTGCTAATTTTCATTTTCATCCTTCCAAATTTAAAGGAAATACATTTTTATTTTAAATTGCCCCAATTTAAAATAAAAATTTAAAATAAAAACCTTGAAATTTACAACTGTTCTGTTTGGAACAGATGCCGTTCTTTTTACTTGTATTAGAATTTTGGCTAAATTAATAATTGTGCCTCATTAAATGTAGCCATTTTTGTAAATTACTGAGCTCATAGTTGGAATTCAAACAGTTATGGTTAAATTGTTTACTTTGGAGAAAAGTATATTGTTGTTTACAGTCAATAGTTTAGAAATGTTAAGGGAACAAATCCTAATATATATATGTGTGTGTGAGAGAGTCTAATAAAATGACATGGAGCAAGCTGCAACAGATTGACGATGGTTCTTTACATTTAATGTGGATGGTTCTTTGCATCTTGGGGAGAAAAAGGCATAGTAGCAATGTTGATGGCATAGATATTTGATTGCTTAGAACATAGCTTCTAACGAAAATTAATTAAATTATTATGAATCTGTAATTTAAGAAATTAAATTACTAACTGATAAAGAAGATATCGTTTTGCAATTTCTGTTTAGAAATGCAACTGTATTTTAAAAATAAACTATAATTTAATGCAAGCAAGTCACATTTAAAGCCCCTTAAGAGCTACAGTTTGGCCGTGCCTGATGTATACCATACTAAGAAAGTTTTGTTTGATGTTGATCCTGATATGGCACAAAACGTGATATAATTAATTGCATCATGTAATTGTGTAAAATTTTCATAGGCACGGAGATTAATAGATAGCCTTACATGCACATTTCTGTTATTTAGTGTTAACGTTTTTTTTTAGCCCACAGAAACAATTTGCCCAGAAGGGCTATTAATTTCATTTTGGCATTTTGCATTGGTTCACTATAACCGGCATTTCACTTTTCAAATTGTTTTCACCAAATGCATTATATTTAAAAAAATTAAACAATGAAGAATCTGCATAAATGCATGTAAGTTTCTCGGACTGTGAGAAAACAATGGTACCTAGATACATCACATTTTAAATAGCATAGTTCCCCAGTTGAATACGGGCATCTGAAAGCCCAAATTTGGAATTTGTTTTATTATAAATTTCGTATTTCGTAAATCTTGAACGAATTTTTGATTAACAAACTCAACAATTTCAAAGCGAGCACTGGCAGCACGGTACGAGGGGGGGGAGAAGTTTTTTCATCTCCAGCACACGAGATAGTGTTGGAAATTCTAAAAATACGCTCTTTTAAATATTTATTTATTTATTTATTTTTGTGATATTGTTATTTTTGTGATTTGTGATTGAATTGAATTTAATGGTTTAAGTGCGAAGAACATGATAATTAATAAAGGTAACAGACGAAACGTTAAAAAAAATGCCCCTTTGGGCATAATATAAAATCTGAAATCTTTCAGTTTTTTTTTTATAACTTTTAATGAAACACATAGAATTTTCATTTGCTAGTTGTGCAAGAATTAAGACATGCAAGATATCCTGTGATATGATCCTAAGTGTACGTTGACGTTTTATTTAGAATTTAAGATTTCCAAAATGTTTTTTCATTGCTTCCAGCTTCAAAATGTAAAACCAAAAGTACCTTGAGCAGAATCGATAAATTACAGAGTACTGAATTATTAGATATTCAATTATTAATTATATAATGCCATAATTCCCCCCCCCTTACCCTCTGAAGTTGGAGAAACAAGCGATTTACGCTTAAGATTTTGGGCTCTCATTTACGGTGTTTCATGGTAACGAGGATACGTACTTGTACGTATTAGTGTATTCCATTCTAGAGTTTGCTGTGGTTTTTAGTGAAAGTGAAAAAAAAAAATGTTGCTTTTAGCGAGTATATTACAATCCATTATCTCATCTTTATCATGCATCTATTTTCCTAACTATTCTGGTCCGTCAAGGCGGAGTTTGAATCAATTTCGAAGTGAAAACTGAAATAAATTCGCGTAATCTGACGAAAAAAATAGCGAGTATGATTTGCGCTTGTATTTATGTGGCGTTAAGTGTAAGAAACCTTAGCATTGGTTTGAGTGCGTTCCATTTTTTTCCCCCTTCTTTTGATAGAAGTTGTTAGCAAAAGAAGTTATTCATAATGGCCGATTTGAAATCCATTTTAAACTAAAAAGAATGTCTTAAAAAGTAATATAGCTACGATTAAAGGCAAGAACAGACAGAAATTTTAAGAGGTAAAGCTATTCAATATGCAACCAGATGCTTTTAACAGTGAACTTCGCTCTATCTTTGAGGAAATTTTTTTGTTGTGTCCTGATAAGAGATTGCGATACATTCATTACGGAACAACAAACAATACAAGAAACATTAGATGATTTATGGATAGCTATAAATAAAAAGTTACAGAAATCTTTCCACCGATTCTATTAGAGAAACAAATAGCGTAAGCAAAAGTTCGTCTAATGTTCGATTGCCAAAATTAGAACTTTCTTCCTTTACAGGGGAAAATATAGAAGAGTGGATTAGTTTTATGATCTTTTTAAGGCAAATGTAGATAATAACCCAAATATTTATAAATGCCACAAGTTGCAATATGTAAAGGCTTCTTGTGAAAAAAAGGCTCTATTATTCAGTCTATTCCAATTTCTGAAGCTAATTACGATATCGCGTTGGAACGTTATTCAAATAAAAGAGAACTAATGCATTAATTCGTAAAACATTTAATTTGTGTAATGCTTCTGATTCAGTTCAAGCTATTTTGCATTGTGTTGATGTAGTGAATGAATGTGTACGTTCCTTAAGAACTCTTAAGCTAGAAGTTAGTTTTTTATATTTCTTGTGTTCTTTTTGTTTATTTGGTAACTGAGAAATAGATAGATAAGAACGTAAAATTTTGGTGGGAACGAACTTTGAAAAAAGATTAATTAGATAATTTACTCGAGTTTCCAGGAGACCACGCTATAACCCTTCAGAATAGAAGAAATGAATCTAAGGATTTCAGAAAATTTTCAAATTCCAAAGTGACTTACTTAGCGTCGGGTAAAAAGCAGTTGTATATTATGCAGGGAAGATCACTCTGTTTACAAATGTGGTAGGTTTAAGTGTCCAAAAAAGAATCGAATTTGTTAAGAAACACAAACTTTGTTTTAATTGCTTATCTTTTGAGCCTCATTTAGTGAAAAATTGTCGTTGTTTACATAAATGTATGACATGTATGTTGCCCCATCATACCGTTCTTCATTTTGATCGAAATCCCAAAATTAGTGAAAAGGAGAGCTCTAAACAAACTTCCCCATTCTCTCCCAGTGCTAAAGAGTTCTTACCGAGGAACAACGAGATAGTTACTAATGCCATAACTTCTACAGGAAAATTTAGTTATCCTAAAGATTAAGGAAAGCGTGTTTTGCTGTGCACTGCTGTCATTAAAGTTAGTGATTCCACTGGCAAAGCCATTCCTTGCAGAGCTTTGTTAGACTGTGGCAGTGAAGTCAGTTTTATTAGTGAAGTGTGCCAAAAAACTAAAGTTAGATAAGCTTAACACGAAATCCGAAGTCTCGTGCCTTGGTTCATTCAACATTGGAACGAGTGGACAAGTGGTACTGAACTTACTCCGCATTTTGAGTCAAACTCTAAATTTTGTACTTATGCATTCGTGATTTCAAAGGTAACTTTAGAAGTGCCTAATGTGTTGCTTCCTTCTAACATTGCGGATCAAATTGATGATCTGTTTTTGGCTGATCCTATGTTTTATAAAAAAAAACTCATTGATATTTGTTAGGTGTAAATGTATTCTTTACTATGCTTAAGACACGGTTCTCCAAGCTTATGCTGATGACTTTGTTATAATTGTTGGAGGTGGCAATAGAACCACAACTGAAAGTAAAGCAAAGCTGGCTTTAGAAAGGATAGAGAACTGGAGTACAAAATATAAACTAAGTTTCAGCAAGGAGAAGACAAGCATGATAACTTTCCCAAAAGGGACGAAGTTGCTCCGGGATCCTCCCAGAGTAAAGTGGATTAATACTTCAATTCGAAATAAAGATACCCTAGAGTATCTGGGCTTCGTGTTGGATAAGAAATTGACATGGGTTTCGCTTCTCACAGAGATGAGAGACCGGACCCACGCCCTTATAAATAACCTAAATAGGTTTATGAGCCATAAGTGGAACTTAAAGGGAAAAATCCTGAAGCAGCTTTATACTCGTTCATGTCATAACCCATGTCAAAACACTATACTCGTGCAATAGACAGACTCATTCTTTACGGCTGCCCAATACGGTGGCATTATAGTGGCACAATCCGAGTCAGAACAAAAGTGCTTCAGATTCAGAGAATAGTACTCCTGAATATCACAAGAGCATTCAGCTCTACTCCTACCATGGCTCTCCAAGTACTTATAGGAGCTCTGCCATTAGATCTAAAAGCAGACCAGGAATAAAAAATATTCAGACTTATTCACTATAAAGAAGAAGTTATCCTAAGAAATAAAATCCTAACAGGAGAAATGATGGAAGAAAGTATGCCAAGGATGAGTAGGCATACGGCTACGGATACGAGGATAAAATGGTATAAAGATCTTCCAACAGGAAGAGGTGTTCAAATTTATACGGATGGTTCAAAGAATGACAACCAAATAGGAACGGCCATGGTTGTCATTCAGAAAGGGCAGATTATAAAGACACAAAAACAAAGACTAAATGAG
Organism: Stegodyphus mimosarum; assembly: GCA_000611955.2. NCBI lineage: Eukaryota > Metazoa > Arthropoda > Arachnida > Araneae > Eresidae > Stegodyphus > Stegodyphus mimosarum. The sequence continues at coordinate 1,256,881 of KK112450.1, read as the reverse complement.
AGCAGCACGGTGTTCCAAGCTGAAGCGATGGCACTGAGAACAGCCATCATATGGGCTAACAGTAACCTTAACAACTCTAAAGTAATACAGATCTACTCAGATAGCCAGAGCGTTCTCAAAGCTCTGAATAGCACGGACCAGACGCTCATGATAAGAGCAATTGCGGAACTCATTAGAACGGAAGAGATGTCCCGCCAAGTCAAGCTGAACTGGGTCCGAGGACACATCGGCATAACTAGTAATGAGGCTGCCGATAGAGCAGCAAAAGAGGCTTCAAAGAAAGATCAGGTTGACTGTGACCTTCCGATCTCAAAAAGGGTGGCAAAGCATCTAATTACCCAAGAGCAACTCCTGGAGTGGCAAGAGCGTTGGACGGACGCTGAGACTGGCAGAACAACTTACGAATACTACCCTAAAGTCTCTCTAAAGAGATTGCGGACGAACTCTCTTCTGGTAATGGCTTTAACAAATCATGGAAAGTTCCTCAGCTACTTACAAAGATTCCTAAGAAGAAATGTTAAGTGTGGCAGCGGAATTAACGCAGATGCAAAACACTATATTTATGATTGTCCACTACTTTTAAAAGAGAGGAAGCAGCACCTTCCAGAGTTCGCAAGAACAATTCCAAAAAGCGAGCTCTTCTATAATCCTGTATGTGCAGCAGGGATTAGAGCTTTGATGAAGGAAGTCGTCCAAAAAGAGGAGACAATAATAATAGACAACACTTCCGAATAACGATCTCGATGTAAAAAGTCTTCTTTACATCTGTTCACAAAATTTTCGATGTTAGAGATCAACTTTCCATCTGTAAAATATATCTTCGATGTAACAGTTATCTGTTCATCTGTAACAATCTTTTCGATGTTACGGTCATCTATCCATCTGTATAATCATCTCGATGTAATAAGTCTTCTATACATCTGTAAACACACAAGTCAATGCTTGATGTAAATGTGGTAGAAGGAGCTACTCTGTAAATATTGTAAATATTCTATTACTTTTTTGTATTGTACATACGCTTGCAAAATAAAGGACCAGTGGGTCCGTAGTTGACGAGGTCAACAAATCTTCCAGACAAGGATGTGATTGTCCGGTACGTCCTTAGCCTAACAGGCTGGTGCTACTAGCGTATGACTGCAAGTTATTTTGGCTTACTATTTGGCAATGGTTCTATGTTCAAAATTAGACCCGTAGTGTTCTTAATTGAACGAGGCGGGCGTAACAAAATTAGTTAGTTAGTTACTATGATTAAGGGAGACATCATAAAGAGAGGACAATCATTGCCCTTTGCAATTTGTTCTCAGTTGGGTTGGATCGTATTCGTGAACACTGTTATTAATGACTAAAGTCTCAGTACCACTTATACAATGAATAATCTCTAGTTGGGTACAAAGGAATTAATTGAAAAATTTTGGTCTTTAGATTCCATTCTTGAAGTTAAATGTATCTCTAATGAAGATCAAGAATGTGATGAATTCTTTAACCCTTTAACCGAGAGTTTATCAATTTTCTAGTCCAAAAGCTATAATCTTGAGTTTCTAGTATTTCCTTTTGATTCTAAATGACAGCACTACCCTATGAATACTCAGTATTTTGCAGTTATGAAATTAATATATCTCTTTCAAAGGTATCATGTTTGAAGATTCATAAATTCGATTGGAGGGGAGGAAAAAATTCAAAATCTTCAAATATATGACGCACACATACTGAGCCTTATATACTTACTGCATTTCAATCAAAACTGATAATTAAAAGAATATTATTTTTACGGTTTTAATATGGGTATATGGAATATACTGTACTGAAGGTAGCTTGCCAATAGATGGCAGCACCAGGCTCCTCCATCTCTGCTTTGTGGAGTGACAGAAATGATTTATATTATAATTGTTTATGAATATGATAGAGTTGTTTATGATTAATTTACAAAATGTTTAGGATAAAATATTATATTCACGGGGATGGAGCGTTTAATGACCCTGTGCTAGGAATGAATAAAATTATTTTAGTTTCTTTTTACATGGGCGTAGCCAGGGAGGTGCACTTGCACCCCCCCAAGCGAATGGAACTCTTTTTTTATTATTATTATTTCAAGTAACAAGTTAGCGAAAAGTTTTTCTCTGTTTCTTACATTATTCTTTAAGGTCCAATCAGGTTTTTTATATTATTCTGTTCTGTTTCTTATATTATTCTTTAAGGTTGCAGCCATGATTTGGAAAGATGGGAGGGTATTCGTCATCAATGGCCACAGATCTAAAGATGAAAATATTAAAATGTTATTGGACACCTGATGAAAATTATGATTTTGAAGCAGATGCTTCGAGCCATTCGAGAATAAATGTTAGATATGAGTGGCTAAAGACTGATGCTTCTTGGCTCGCATATTCAAAAGTGTAAAAGGAGCATTATGCTTATACTGTGTTCTTTTCCCTCCTGCATCAGTAAAAGGTGTTTTGGGCTCCTTCATTATTAAGCCATTCACGCGTTATCATGCCGTGCATGAAGCTTGTAAAAATCACTTTTCAAATGAATCGCACAAAGCATCAGTAATAGCTGCCAAGAATTTTCTAGAAAATGAACCGGTAAACGTTAGACTTGTTTGTGGGCACAAAAAAGTAATGGAAGAAAATCAAAACGTAATAGAGTCAATAATTTCCACAATCATATTTTGTGGAACCAACGACTTCTCTCTAAGGGGTAAGACGAAACAGGAAGGGAATTATCAGGACCTGATTAGAATCGAAGCAGGAGATAAAAATTTGCAAATATATTTCGAAAAATGTAATAAAAATGGTACTTATATGTCATCTTAGACCCAAAACATTCTAATCAATTTGTGTGGATTGGTGGTGAAAGACACTATAGTATGATATGCAAGAAAAGCTTCTGCTTACAGCATGGCAGAAGAAACAAGCGATATATTTGGGAAGGAGCAATTGTCAATTGGTATTCGATTTTTTGATGCAGAAAAAATGGCTGTTCGGGAAGAATTCCTAGGATTTATTGAACTAAATGCAATGGATGCTCGTACTGTAGCAAATGAATTAGACCTTTTTCTGAAAAGGGACGGTTTTGATCCAAATAAATGTGTTGGACAGGGTTACAATGGATGTTCAATCGTGGCAGGGAATATTAATGGTGTGCAGAAGATTTTGCAACAGATTTATATATAAAAATAGCCTTGTTTTTCCATTGTGTCAGTCACAAACTAAATTTAGTTGTGAACGGTTTGAACTGCGTATCATAAATCAGAAATACTATTGCTAGTGTTATAAAGGATGTGATAAACGTTTTTTGTGAATCTGTTCTGCACAGATATGTAGTAAATATTCCAAACTTATGTGACATACGCTGTTCTCAGAAATACATTAGTATATTTAAAGAGAATTTTATAAACATAGTACAGGGACTGGAAAAGTTATCAAAAGAAGGTAATACATCTACCAGGAAAACTGCTTTCCAATTACATTGTGCTGTAACAAAATTTGAACTTATCGTGTGCTTAGTACTAATTGCAAAATATTCGGCTCTGCTAAAACCTGTAGCTAATATTATACAGTTCAAAAATTTAAATATGCTACAATGCTCACATAAACAGGATTTTAATGCTTGTAAAATAACATCGTAGAGCAACAGATGTTTTACGCCAGGAAATTATGTCTTTCGCAAGTGCTATGGCTGAGAGCATGGGCACTGAATTGCAAGCACCGAGAATCGTAAAACGGCAAAAACATCGCTCAAATCCTCCAGCATCTACAACCAATGAATTCCGGAAAAGCTCTCTTATTACCCCTTATCTGGATTCCTTTTAATACTATCACTGGAAGAAAGATTTTCCAACAATAATTTACCAGCATGTTGTTATTACATCCTGTGGCTACGCTAAAGATGCCAGCGGAAGAATTTACTAAAAACGCAGAGTGCTGTGGCGATTTTTAGAATTTGAAAAATTTTGACAGTGAGAAAGAAGTCTGGTATAATTTCTGGAAAACGAAGAAACTAAAGATCGATGACATGAAGGAATTAACTATGGAAGATTTGGTAAAAGAAGCGACAGTTCTTTTCCCAAAACGAAACATGCTCTTCTTATCTTTGTCTCACCCATGTACTACTTGTACTATTGAGCGCTCATTTAGTATCCTGCGCAGAGTAAAAACTTGTTTGCGCTCTACAATGAGAATTGCTTAAATGGGCTGTGTATGTTAAGTGTGAATCGAAAGCTCATTCAAGAAACAAGAATAGAAATAGAAAACGTTTTAGAACGATGTAATTCAGATAGCAGAAAAATTGTTGTAATATAAATTAAAAAATAAAAGTTAAAAATTGTTCATAATTCTCTTTATTTCTAGCTCCCAGATTTGAACGAGTGTGTCGGCCCAACCACCTTTGGACTAAAAAAAAAAAAAAATAAGGAACGATCTGTTCAAACTTATGTATTCTAGCTCCGTTATTTATTTGCTCATTTATTCGACTGTAGCAAAGCATGTGAATGCTATTCTAAAAGAAAGCTGTCTTAAAGGAGAATTTTCTGATGTAAACTGTCTCGTATTCAATTTATAATACACGAGGGAAAAAAAACACTCATGCAACCAACCAATTATTTTAAGCAACAACCAACCAACTATTTAAAATCGGACTAACAATAAAATTATATACATACAAAAAAGGATAATAGGTTCCAAAAATATCTTTTTTTCTTTTTCAATAAGTAAAACGAAATTTATAAATTCAATACATGAATGAAATATGAAATCTTGCCGACAATTTTTCTTTCATCTGTTGCGTTTTCTTTATGAATAAAAATGGGATATAAACATTTCCAATTTTGTCTGACTTCAAATACATATAGTTACAAATATTATATAAATATACGAGTATTATATCTAAAATATTAATACACTTGATAAATTATACACTGAAAATAGAAATTTTAAGTCTACCTTCCAGAATTTTAGTTGCCTTTTCTTACTTTTCAAGGAGCATCATAAGAAACTCGTTCTTCTTCATGTATTCTACCTTCCTCGTGTATCAAAAATTATTTTTATATTCATTAGAAATAATTGAATCTACCCTTTTGACTGAAAAAGAAATATCTAAAGCTTTATGACGATTTCTATTTACGGCTCGGCATTGTAGAATTTCTGATTTGAAATTCAAATAATCTGGAAAACGATTCTTCATAAATCTGCCAAATTCTTCGCGATATGTTTGTATGATATTCATTTTTATATTTTCCTATTTCTTGTAATGTATTGTCTGGAATACATGAACAATCTCGTCTTTATTTAGACGATGTTTTTCTTCTATTATTTCCATGATGTTATTCAGTAAGATATATTGGTAGAGTATATTCCCAACGTATATGTCTTATGCTGCTTCGATAGTTAATGTCTATTCTAAAAACAATTTCTCTAAAGCCCAGAAACGAAATTTTTTGTCTTTCGTTTATTACCTTGACTTTATTTAACGCGTTGTATGCATTTTGAAATTATTATACGCACAATAATGTTATCAAAATATTAAGTTACTGATACATAAAAACAAGAGTCGTAGCGCGAAGATATTTTCGTTAAATTTTAATTATATTCTTAAACTATATATAAATAAAACTGCTGCTTATTGCGAAGTGAGCCGCATGTGGCTCTCCAGTTTGCTGGAGCAAATTTTTATGATTTATAACATTTCCGACCATACCACAACAAACATACCACAACATACCAACAAATTATGATAAAAATTGATCAGTGCTTTGCATTTTCAGTTTGTTTGTTTAACAGCTTTTGGCAAATCACTGTTTGCCTATATGAATGATGCCTTAGTGGGAGATCTTTTAAGGGAAACTGGCTTCCATTCATGTTACACATGGAGAAAACGTTTATGCAACCAGCTAATCCGAGAGCTTCGTATTTTCTGAAATGATAAAAATTTTAATAAACTGAAATGCAGTTTTGGAAACATTGCTGTTGCAAAACGTGTAAAAAGATAAGTCGATCTTATCCCTTAGAAACATATTTTTATTAACTTTACTACTCAGTCTTTTGAGCGGCTTTCTCATTTTATTGGAATGCTTTGCATAATTAATTAAACGACTCTTTTTTTCTTTTGTTTGTGTGTGTGTGTATACTTACATCTCATATATAGTTTCCTTTTCCCGAGATAAATTACTTTCGAATCAATCTTCCAAAGCTTAGTTTTAAAAATCTTTGTTTAACTATTTTCAGTGTCAAAGCTTTAACAATTCATTAATGCTGATTGCAATTTCTGTTCCTAACACTGAAATATCAAATATGAGATTGAGCTAAAAGGTCAGAATGCAGCCATTTGCCATACACGTTAAGCTTGTTGATTCATTTCTTTTTTAAATAAGAATTAGAAGTCATAACACATATCAGTGAAACGATTTTCCTATTTTCTGCTATGTAATTTAATTTAATTTAATAATCGTAAATTAAAACGTCTGAAGTGCCGTCTTGGAAGGATAAAATATGAAAGCTTTACTTTACCGTCTTACCGCTTTTTTTTAAATAGTATTTCGAAGATAGAAATATCAGTCTAGCTGATTAAACTAACTAAGGAAAAGTGTTATTTATAAATCCTGCATTTTAGTTTTCCTTAACCATAATTTCTTTAAGTTCTAGATAATTTTAAAAATCAGAATTACAAAGAAAAACATTTTCAATCTTTCCAATTCCAGTTTATTTCAGTACTTAGTTCCTAAACACGATCCAATCAAAATAAATTGTATTTTATGCCGAGTAATTATTTTTAAAATACAAATTGAAAACAAATAATTTTGTTAGAAATATATATATATAT
>KK112450.1:1229536-1248783 GCA_000611955.2 Stegodyphus mimosarum | reverse complement strand
CGGCGCGTGGTGGCCACACAAAATACTGATTCTGATCTCTTGTTCTTGTTTGTTTGCTTTGAACATTTAATCATTTATTTGTACCACTACCACTCAACTGTGTATTAAATTGCATTCAATTATGACGATTCCTTCTTGGTGTTGCAATTTTCACAAACGTGAGTGTATATATGCTTTAAACAAAAAAAAAGCATATCAATGAAACTTAAGTAGTCTTCTCTGTGAACGTTAGTGCTATTAATTAGTATGCCAATTTGGCACAAGGTCGCCAAATTTTAGCCAGTTAAAGACATCGGACTTAAAAAAAAATGTTAACGCCGGAAGAAGGGGACAAAGTTACAAGACCTTGGCTATGTGGGGAGCGTTTATTTACTTGCAACCTGCTTCGTTTTCTCCTTCTGTGTAGGGGGAAAGAAATTTCGGCTCAAAGTCCACTATTTTCCCTCGCAACTAAAATTCCACTGACTAAAAGGACACCAAACCTCCACAGGGCCCATGAGCCTGACAATAAAAAAGGGGAAGCTAGTGTTTGTACTTCCCCCCTCTTGAAAAGATATTATTCCTGAACAAAAGTATATATTACTACCTAATTTATTAAAAAGGGATCATAGTGAGTCCAAGGGGATCAAAATCGGAATCCCAAATGCAAAAGGCTTTGAGGTGAGTCAAATAATAAAATCATTTAAGGGCTTTTCTTTCTGAACAAAATGATATATGGGGCTTTAACGAAACCGCAAATATCGTCTGCCCAAGCAGTTCGCAACGGCGTGTTTAATCATATTTTGTCAAACGAATTTTGGCATTGAAAGAAAGAGATTTGCTTTAGAACACTCTGTTGTGAAATTTGTAAAAAAATATCGTTAGCATTAAGTACAAGGTGTCTGAAATGGAACATCACACTACCAGATTAGAACCATCATTTACTTCTACTTCTGTTGCAAAAAGGCAGCTACAGAATGTTATCAAATCATGTGTACAGCTTCAGGTACCAATTGTTGTATCATATCACAGTGTGAAGGTTTGATACCGAAAGTTCAAAAACAAGGACTACAAGAAGCAGAGCGCTCTGGTCGGCTTACTGATGTTGACCGACCCCGCTTGCGAGAACTTTTGGAAGAAGATCAGTATGCAACCACTCGAGAGCTTGCTAAGAAGTTAAACGTTAGTGCCATTTCCATTAGTCGAGCTATGCACCGCATAAACTTGACCTACAAGTTCAATCGCTAGGCGCCACATGGGCTGACTCAAGCAGACAAGGAGAGACCTGCACTAATCTTGTCGAATATCATCGCAAGGCCAAAATTCTGACTGGATCGTCACGTGTGATGAAAAGTGGATTTACTACAACAGTGCAGGAGAAAAGGGGATTGGTGTGCGTCCGGTGAGCCTGTCGACAGCATCGCAAAGTACAATTTGACCAACAAAGAATCATGCTTTGTAACTGGTGGGATTGCCGTGCATCCAGAAGGAGTATCTGGAAAAAGGTAAATAAACTCTCTACAATAAGGTGTACAGCGAGATGCTAGTCCATGTTGACGCTGCTATCAAGGAAAAACGTCGAATTGAGTTTCGGCGCAAAAAAGTAATACTCCACATCAAAATAATGCAAGACCACATGTGTCTGCATTCATCAGTTGGACTCTGCACGGACTCGAATGGAAACTTTTGCCACACCCACCATATAGCCCCAACATCGCTCCTTCAGACTTCTACCTTTTTTCACATCTGCTGGTGCTATCTTCCATTCTGCATCGGACGTCCGAAATGAGGTTGATCTGTTTTTGGACTCGCAGCCACCAAGTTTTGGAGTAAGGCTTTGGCTTTGAGAAACTACCTAAACGTTGGTAGAAAATCATAGATTTGGGTGACGATTACTACCCGCACTAAAGTACTACTTTCATGTTTTTTTTTTCTTCCCCTAACTTTATTAAGAACGTTTCTTAGCGGAAAAACTTTCGTTACAACCTATATTTACAAAAAACTAAAAAGGGGCCCTTACGGTGCCCGATAATCGGAAGTGCTCGGCGGGGAAGGGGGTTCTTTTTATATATTATCTAAAGCATAAAATATAATAATTTCAAAAATCATACTTTAATTTCTCAACTGACTCGCTGTGCTTTTTTAACTTTTCAGTTTTCAGTTCAGATACATTATCTTGTAACAATATACTAGCTTTTTGAGAATAATGATACGGTTTACTCATGCGATGCTATATTTGGTAAATTTTTCGATAATAATAACATTGAATTCAAATCACTTTAAAAAACTTACACATACTTTATATAAGTATGTTCAACTGGACGGCATCATCAGAATGCCTTAAACATAAATTTTATTTCTAAAAATTTTTAATTTCTACAGAAATTTTGGAATTTTTTGACTTCAGACTGACATAACTAAATTCAAGCACCAATTTCTTCAGACATGCATCAAAAGTACGCAAAAACAGATTTAAAAAAAAAAAGAAAAAAAAATTAACAATTGGCAGCTGCATGAGAAAAATAATTGCCTTACAAGGCAGCGGTATAAAATACATACCGGCCTTCAAAATTCAGGATTTCGCTCCAAATTTTTTTTAAAGTCTCAGTTATATGTTCTTAGGGTCCATACGATACAAATTATGCAAAATTTTACCACAATTTAAATTCTTTTATATATCGCCCCTGAAAGGGTTAAAACAACACACTTCCGTGATGAAAATGATCGTTATGTCGCGAAACTTCCATTCAAAGACAGCCCTTTAAATTTGGCTAATTCTAAGGATTTTGTTTTACGAAGATTTTAGTAGCAGAATTTCTTAAGATCTCCTGATACTAATGAGATCTATAAACAATTTATGAAGGTGTACTTGGATCTCGGGCACATAGAACCACTTTGTAGTACAGAGTCCAGAAGGAGTAAAATACGTGTGGTTTTTAATGCTACTGGGGGTGAGTCTTCATTAGGAATAGCATTTCTTAACGATATGTTGATAGTAAGTCCTAGAATACAACAAGAACTGTTTCCAATTTTGATATAATTCAGATGTTATCTTGTAGCTGTCACAGCTGGCATCATGAAATGTTTAGACAAATTTTAGTTAATGAAGAGGATAGAGACTTTCAAAGAATATTTTGGCGAGGTAGTTCAACTAAGCCTATTCAAGAACTCCGACTTAATACTGTCACATACACTGGTGTGCAAAAATTAAGAACGAAGTCGAAAAATTAGCATATCAGCTGAACGAAGAGGCAGAGCTGACAGAAAGACCAATCAGGAGATTAAGTAAGGTGATGTACGGTAGCACATGCGCAGATATGCAGGTAGACGTAATGGGGGAGTGTCTGAGTAGTATAAAGCATGTTGTCGGTGTAAGATGAGTATTTCTGGCAAAGAGATTGCACGCCGTATAGCAGTTAAAATCACACCGAGTTGCTGCCTCAGCGAGAAATGGCGAATAATCAATCTGTTAGACGACATCTGGATGCTTTTACCCGAGGTCGAATCATTGGGAAGTTGGAGGAAGGCCGCAGTGTGACAAGTGTGGCTGCAGAGTTCGGAATTGCTCACAGCATCGTTTCACGACTTTGGAGACAATTTCAAACTACAGGAACAGCTATCCGGGGGTTTAGTAGTGGTCGTCCACGAGGAACCACACCCGCAGATGACCGGTATATTGCCTTACAGGCCAGAAGAAACAGGCGGCAGACAGCGGGAGAAATCGCTAGACACACGACACAGGCGACTGGACGACCGATATCGCGTTTTACCGTGGCCAGAAGACTGCACGGTGGTGGTCTGTTTGCACGACGCCCTGTACGGTGTGTACCTCTAACGCCTGCCCATCGGAGAAGGCGTTCTCTGTGGTGCCGGGAACACCGGAATTGGAGAGACAATGAATGGGGACGAGTACTCTTTACAGATGAGAGCAGATTTAGTCTGAGTTGCGATTCTAGACACATACACATCTGGACAGAGCGGGGAACACGCAATAACCCCTTCAACATCATCAAAAGGGACTGTTTTGGAGGTCGCGGAGTTCTCGTTCGAGCAGACATAATGCTTGGTAGCCGGACCGACCTTCATATCTCCCAAGGAGGTTCGTCACCTGGGACTGCTATTGTAACGAGGTTCTTCTTCCTTACATGCGTCTTTTCACAAGGGCTATGGGTCCTCAGTTCCTCTTCATGGACGACAACGCTCCACCTCATCGCACAGTTACTGTCGAAGAGCTGTTGGAGAGTGAAGATATTGAACACATGGATTGGTCGGCAAGGTCTCTGGATCTAAATCCCGTCAAGCATGTACGGAACTTACTAGGGAGACCCGTGGCAGCACGTAACTTATCGCCAGTAACGATTCCGAAACTGCGATTGGTGCTACAAGAGGAACGAGCAGCAGTGTCTCAACAGCTCATTAAAAACCACATATCCAGCATGCACAAATGATGTGAAACCTGCCTAGCAGTCAGGGGAGATCATATCCCCTATTAAAGACCGGATGTTTCTTGCTGGACACCCATCACAGGGATTTTTCGGCCTTCAGTCGCATTGCGTTCCATGCTACATTTTCAATAAAGCTTCTTTTTATCCCTCTGATTTCTCTTTTAGTAAGTGTTGCTTACATTACTCATGTCCTTACGTATTGGGGATCTTACGGTATTAAACGTGTTGATTTGGAAAGCTTTTGTACAAAGTTATATTGAAAAAACCGTCTCGTCCTTAATTTTTGCACACCAGTGTATTGCACTGCCTATTTGGCTGCTCGCTCTTTATACCAATTTGTCTACGATAAGCAGAATAACTATCCTTTAGCTGCAAAGGCTATACTTCAAAATTTTTTTGTAGATGATTGTTTGTTAGGTGCTCAAGATACAGAAGAGTGCAAAATCCCAGTAAATCAAATCTTGAGAATATTAGAACGTGGAGGATTTCTTCTACGTAAATGTCATCAAATGATTTATTAGAGAATATACCCAAAGAGGTGAGAAATGATTCTGATCGTATGAAAATTCAAGACGACAGCCCAATCAAAATTTTAGGAATTAATTGGAACCTCGTGAAGGCTACTTTAACTTTTCCATGTCCAATTCCGGAGAAAAGCTTACTGATTTAGAGGGGGCGGGGGAATATTTTATCCCTCGGGTTGTCTTGCTCCTTGTATTATTTATGTCAAAATCTTGATACAAGACATGGGAAAACTCCATTTATCGTGAGATAACCCTGTTAGTGATGAGACTGCTAACAAATGCAAGAGTTTTCGAAAAGATTTACATCTTATTCAACAATTGAAAATACAGAGATTTGTTCTGATTCATGACATAAACTACACGGATATTTGTGTTTTTTGTGATGCCTCTGAGAAACGCTACCGTTCTGCTATATATTTACATTCAAAAAAAAAAAAAAAAAAAAAAAAAAAAATTGGACATCAAAAACGAGAGTTGCTCCTCTCAAGGTGCAATTATTACCTCGATTAGAGTTATACGCCGCTGTTTTGTTAGCGAGCTTACTTAAATCGGTGTTAGAATAGTTTTCTGCATGATTTTTCAGAACCATATCGTTGGGTTCCCTTTGTCGCAAACCACGTTGCCAAAATATAGAACACTGTTTCTAATGCAAAGTGGAACCATATCTATGGAAAGCTAAACCCGCTGATTCAGATACAAAATGAATGTTCCCAGCGAATTTCTAAATTGTGAGCGCTGGTTCCTGGGACCTACTCGGTTTTGTTCATGTGATTTCGAAACATGTCTTGACAATGAATATCTTTGTGCTGATCTAGATTATGAAAGAGTTCGTAGAGAAGAAAGGAAAACGTGCATTTCAGTATCTTGTACAGTAAAGGAAGATATTTTTAAACCGTATTGTTTTCTTCAAAATTAGGTCGTGTAGTCATGGTCTATGCCTTAGATTCATTTACAACTGTCGAAAATCGTTTGAGAGGTTAACTAACAACCGATGAGCTTAGATCAACTATCAAAACAGTAATAAAAATGTCCAAGAATCTTATTTTCCTCAAGAGCTCTTTTGTTTAAAAACATCGAGAGAATTAAAAAGTGTGCGCAACAGTCGAGTACTACAATTAACAGCCTTCCTTGATGAAGAAAGCCTCATTCGTATAGGTTATCGCTTGAAAAATGCAAACATTCATGAAAATAATAAGCATCCTATTTTGCCTCCAAAAGGACTATCACTAATCTAATCGTAACTCGTTACGATGTCAATTATTTGCATGCTAGTCAAGAGTTATTTATAAGCAATTTACGAATGCAATTTTGGATTCTGTCAGTGAGAAGTATTGTCAGAAAGATAATTCACAGATGTATTCCTTGTATTAGAAATCAAGGCAAGACTGTGCTCTAGAGATATGGGTGATTTACCCTCTCCGAGAGTTCAACCTTCAAGACTTTTTGCAGTCACCTGCGTTGTGCACTGACCCAATTCAATTAAATTAGAAGCTGAATTTTGACGATCAGCAAATTAAAACGGGAGATAGAGAATTTTCTATTAAACCCATCGCATAAGTTTGCATCGAAGTAACAGATTGCATCTGAAAAATGATTTCTTTGAATATTTGTGTAAAGTTATCTTGAAATCTAGATTATTCTCCCAACAAGGCTGTTTCAAGAAAAGTGATTTAATTGCTGTTAATCTATGTGTTGCCAAAATAGTAACATGATCTGAGAGAGAGGAAAATTCTGTCTGTGAAACAATAGACTTACCCTTTTTTCAAAAATCAATGAAAAGTCGTAATTCTGAATATGGTAGACAGTAGAACATTGGCATAGCGTTCATTATTTCTAGTCCAGAATAAAGTTCTATAAAGCCACCATTATTTCTTCCTACATTCATCATTCTTCCAATAACAGTTTTATCGCAGTCTATTGATTTAGTCGATCGAAAATCACGTTTTCAGAGCAATTCTTTCTACAGTTTGGAAAGAACGTAAGAGTAATTTTTCATTTACATTAACTTCTTTTTGTGTGATAAATCTTGAAGCAGCGCAATAATGTAATAACGTTTCATATATGATATTCAATTCTGTTTTGTGCAAGTTAACGTCATTAACAGATGATATTTTTGTAAGTCACTGATGTTAAATTTCAAGGATTTTAGGATTAATTTAAGTTCGGATCTACGAAGGAGTGTGGATCAAAAAGATAAAGCTAAAAATGAACAGGAAATTAAGAGGAGTATCACACTAACTTTACAACAGTTTGAAACGTTTTCCTAAGCCAAATATGCAAAGGAAGAGGATAATGAAAAAGTGTCTAAAGTCATATTTTCAGCCGAAGTAAAATTCATCCAATAAACAACAGACAACGCATAAATGTTTTGTTAAAAGTTAGTTAAAAGAAAAAGACTACCTATCGTATACATAAGATGAATTACAAAAACCTCACGCAGCTAGTCTGTTTAATCTTCTCGAATAGAAAACTTAGCATTTATTAATTTTTGCCATTCGGTGAATAATGGGGAGAAATGCATATGCGTCAACGATACATGTCAAGAATTAAGTAGCAAAATGCATTTAACGTTATAACATACAGTTTCAAGTATCCTTAATTACTTAAAAACAGTAAAAAACCCCGTTTCTATACACTGTTTTTTGACATGGCGGAAAATGTTTCCTAAGAGAGTACTCATAAACTAGTGAAGCTCAAACAACCACGTGCAAAACTTCACTGATGAAGCTGCAGTTTAAAATTTAAATTAATCATTATTGGTACTTAAGCTTTAAAATACCGAGTCTCAATGTACTTTTGTCGAGAAAGAATCTGCAATATGCAACTTAATCTCCGCAAACGATCCTGGTTTCATAGCTGTGGCCTTTTTGTCTATAAAGGAACCATGGCCAATCAGCTGCACCAATTTTCATATTTATATAGCGGGAATTCTATCTTAAATAACGAAGATTCTTGATCTCAAGCAAGAAAGGTTCCCTTCCAGGAGGTTCGATCTTATTTGATCATCGCCAATATCTTGTATGTTGATGCTCTGTGATTGACTATATACATGGGAAATAAACGTGTTCAATTTTATAAAAATCTATGCATGAAACACACAGTTAAGAGGGAAAGTTTAGATGTAAATTCAAAGTCTGTAATAATACCCGACTTCATCCAGTCTATCTAGAGGAGTAATGCAATGAAAGTAAGATATCGTTAGAGAATTCGGTCAAAACGCACACAAAATCTCAGTTATTTCTGAACATATCTGAAGTCACCTAAGAGTCGAAAATCAGCCCCTGCCCTAGAGCTTATGTCTACTTTCCTAAAATAAATGAGTGTCAATCTCTAGCTATGAATTCAGTTTAATTAATTTCAGGAAAAGATGCTGCAGTTTTTGGCTGTTAGTTCGTACGAATGCACACAGAATTAAAGGTTTTTATTCAGGATTAAAGCAGAACATGATTTTGCTTTCGTATAATTAAATATGTACTCCTTTACCAAGCAGTATACAACAGAATATAAGTCTTTTTTATATAAAAATACAGAT
Organism: Stegodyphus mimosarum; assembly: GCA_000611955.2. Taxonomy (NCBI): domain Eukaryota; kingdom Metazoa; phylum Arthropoda; class Arachnida; order Araneae; family Eresidae; genus Stegodyphus; species Stegodyphus mimosarum. The sequence goes on along the minus strand of KK112450.1, from coordinate 1,240,303 downwards.
CACTCTCTTTAGCAGACTGCCGACATTATTGGTTACACATTTTCCTTTATTTGATAAACCAATATAGTTAATTCCATATATTTTTATGAGACAGTGATTTTCGTAGTTAAGATATATGCTAGTTTTGTTAGGAAACTTAGGCATCAAATATTAAAATGATTACTTCTGCCATAGCTGAATTGCTGCAATAAAAAGAAGGGTTACTGAAGAGATAGTTGAAACGGTTGCAGTAAAACTCACTGTCAAAAAAATGATGAATTTATGCAAATTCAAGCTTAATTTTTTCATCATTATTATGCAGTAAGTATATATATATATATATATATATATATATATATACTACATAATATATATATATAATTAAAAAAAAACTCATACTCAATCACTTTACATGTTTACAAGGTCAATTAAAATATCAGCATTTGCATGGTGGTAGGATCAGTTTGAAGTTTATTTAATTGGCCAGATCGTAAAAAACTGTTGAATATTCTAAAAATTTCTGACAGAGAGGCAAATGGATATTCAGCTTTAAAGAACACACTGGAAAGGAGAAACTTCCATGAGTAAATTGGATTGACAGAATATATGACAGCAAAAAGCCTAGAAAGACTTGTTGCCAATATTAAAATTTTACAGCTCATTTTTTCCTACTGGATACTTAATACTAGCAAAATGTTATGCTTGCAATTACAAATAACTGAAACAGAGCAAAATATTCAAACAGCCAATAACAAAATCACAAGGGCATGCTTTGAAGATCAAGACAGAACTGAATGTTGCTTTCATGGATCTGTATAAATATCTAAGAATCTTTATAAATATGATTAGAAAACTTCATTCTTTCATCATATAGTGAATGAGGAGCAGAAGCAAATAAAGCTGCAAGAATAAAAAATCTTCATTTACAAACAAGTGTTCTGTAATTAAGATAAAATAATCACTCTGATCGCTATATCTTATCTCATTCATTTGCGCTCTTTGGCAGCTAAGGATGATGGTTCGATGACACCATCAAAACTAGTCCTGTGGAAATTTGCAAATATAATGTTGATTTTTGTTTTCTAAATTAATAAGGTGTTTTGCAACTCAATAGAAATAAAATATCTCACCAAGATACATTAATATGTGAAATAGATCGTGCAAGAGGATGAATGAATACTCAGATAAAAGTGATAGAACTATGGAGACATAAGTAATTTTCAAAGCCAAAAGTTCAGTAAATACACACCTATTAAAACCCTGAAAGCGACTCGCAGAATGGGGGGGGGGTGCGGTATGGTTATTTGGTCAGAAGGAAAAATCACTGAACTGGAATGCTAATACATTTCTGAGAAGAAAACATGCGGTTGAAAGATATCATTGATTCAAAGATGAAAAAAAATTTGGATTCAGAACTCTCATTGCTAGGAAAGTCAGAACTACCACTCATTATGAACAGATTCTTACACACAATGAGAATATACTGAAGACTAAACATAAAAACATTAACAGAATTCATGCCATATTCCAAGCAAAAAAAGTGATACTAAGCAGAGATCGATTTCCTTTGTTTATAGAACCAAGTTCCCTATCACAGATGGGAAATTGATGATGGATAGAACTTCATGTGACAGTTAAAGCTACAAAAAATAATGTATAATGCAAGTCTTATGATGTGTGTGAAACAGGAAAATGGTGCAGATATTTATGCAGACATTTACAATACTGCAGTATTGGCGGACAATTTCACAGACTTTTTAAAACATTTCTGGCCTATCTGAGAAAATTAACGGCAACCAGCATATCCTGATCATTACAGTTCTTGCAGAAAATTACTGCAAGCTTAACCCTCCTGATAAAGAAGTTTCAACTGCTGCTAAGCTCTTATACTATATAAATGTATGGGTATAATTACTTTAATATAGAAGTAATAGTAACACTATTTAGTGAGAGTGACTCAGTAATTACTTTGTTAAATAAAACATATTTTGGCACCTTACACTGTTTCCAATTTGTAAATTTCTGCTATATTATGAAAAACAAAAAAGGAAATATTGTACTTCTAATATACAATAATAAAAGGGAATTTGATTTGATTTTGCTAATGAGAATTGCAATGTGATCAGAAGTCTGGAAACACTTTTCTATTTCGTAAATCACTGCAGATGTTGATATATATTTGTTACAGAAGTTATAGGCATCTTTAGTTATAATGAGAATGCAAATACCATAGCCATCTTGAGCTTGCTCAGAACTTCCAAATGAGAAAATAGATATGTGACAATAAAACATAATTGTGCAGTTGTGATAGTGAGATATATTACTGCACTGTTATATCTGTTAGAAACATAATGTAGTTAGGCTATTGATATCTTTATTCTTTAACCCTTTCAACCCTGGTATTTTGGAGATGAGAAAAAAAAATATCTACAAAATATTCTTTCATACATGTTGAAAAACCTCCTTGCAATAGTGACAAGTTATTCGAAGTCTCTGCAATCTTGGATCTGGGACTTTATATATATATATATATATATATATATATATATGAACAAACGATGGTTACATATAAACAAATGGCATGCATATTAAGGCCAAACTTATGCAAGCATGGAACCATTTATCAGACAACTAGTCAGCAACATGGGCTTAACAAGAATCCTTATGTATCGCATATTTCTATGAAGATTCTGTTAATGGACATAATTCTTTTTCTCGTGAATAATAAAATTAACAAACAAAACAAAAGATACTGATGCGATTTATATACATCATGGTCAGATCCAAAGCTGTTGATGACATCAAAATCATGGGTATGCAGCTTCTTTCTCTACTTCTGATAACAAGTCCTTTTTAGTCTCTAGTGCCATGCTGGATTACGAAGAATAAAAAAAAGTCATTTAAGAGAATACTTACTATACTTGCATGAATCATTATAACTTACAGGCATAAAGATATCAACAAATACAAAACACTGTACCACTGGATGATTTCAAGGAACCCTCACTCAAATTCAAACATTACATGCCTTTGTTTCCTAAATAAAATTTCTGAACAAGATTCAAGATAGCCATTTTCAAAGTATGTTTCTCACACTTCACAGATATTGTTTGTGTCCATTGCTCATACTCAGCATTATAGTTTCAACTTCTACAACAGGTTAAGAAATAAAAGTTATTTCTAGAAATTGAATTTCATGTTGACTACTCGTGAATTTGAAATGAAAGCACTTTTTTGGTGTATTAATTATAGTGCTTAAATAAATTTGACACAGTTTAATTATAAAAATATGAAATAATTGTATATGGGCTCTGAAAATAAAATTCTGCCCAAGAATAGCTCTAAACCATTTTAAAAACAATGAATATTTTTATTCAGATTGTCGAATATTTCATAGCACTATCCTTTAAGAAAATTTCTGTTGTGCATATTTTCTGAATCAATTAAAAAAAATTAATTTTTTCTCTGTTCCATTTCTTTATCCATGTCAATTTATGTAGTTTCAATTATGAAAGCAATTATGCAACAAATCTAATGGAATATTATCAAATTGTACTAGATAACCTGAAAATAAATATAATTATAAACCTCTTAATACCAAGGCAAGGTTCTTTTTAGAATGCATGATTACTCATCAAGAAAAATTAAGCAAGATATATTTATTCAAATGTTCAGAAAGAGAGAAAAAGCATAGTGTAATTTCTATTTTGAGTTCACACAAACTAAATTTGTATTTCATAAAATCTAATCACAAAATGAAAATAAATTTTCTTAAATGTTTTTAAAATAATTTTTGTAAATTTATGAGGTAAGTACTGATTTACTTGCATTCAATTTAAGATGGTCTACATTTTTTTATTCTGCCAAATTAGTATGTCGTTTAAATAAAAGCAAAGCAACATTTTATATATAAATTATTTTCAACCTACATTTTTAATTAGAAAATTTGAATCATTTTCTGCTTCACTAGTTAAAAATACTTGTCTAAAATCAAAACTGAGGATACCAAAAATTTGTTTTCCTAATATTTTGATAGGATAGCATGCTCTAGCTTCCTTGCTCCTTTTTTAACAAAATGAATTATCTTTGAAAAGGAAGAAAATTAACTACCAATGCTTACAACTGATATTTTAAAACTAATTCCTTATTCATAAATTATATTAAACATACTTAAGGAAGGTTGTTTCTTTTTGCACAATACAAAATTTAAAGCATGCAGATAAAATCCCCCTCCCTGTATCATATTCTCTTATATTAAATAATAATAATAATAATAAAAAGACTTCAAGCTTATTTGCAGTGAATTTGATGAATTCATTTCTATACCTTTAGATGTCTATACAATAAAAATGCACATTTCATAACAAAAATGCAACCTAAAGTTATTTAAAATTGCTTCTCAGGCACAGCTTGCTAAAAAATATGTTAACATGTATTTGGTATGATTCTTTTTATGCTGTACATATGAGGTATTCACAAAATGCAACTCTGGCACATACACACAACAAATTTTCTACAGCACAATCTGCAGATATGCAAGCATACAAATATTTACAATACAGAGTTTAAGAACCTACTACAGTTTTTAGGCAGCTTGTGCAATAAACTCCACAAAACAATGAATACCGAGTTATACTAAACAAAGCGAGGCTGACGATTGGGAGAAAGCTTCTCACTTCCTCGTACAGTTCGATCCACAGTTTGACTTTCAGATGCATACGTTCCACTAGAGATGGTGGTCGTCTCAATATGCCTTTTACTTGAAACGACTGACGATGAACTCACACAATCTAAGTCAGCAACAACTGCATTTCTGGGAGGCATATCAATGTTCTGCATTACATGTTTCACTGAAATGATTTCTGTCCTTTTTCTGCCTTCTTGATCCAGTCTTTCAAACCTTTCTGTTCTAGATGTGAAAGCTTGGCAATCAACAAATTTGTTGTTTTCGGTTGACCTGCCTGAACATTCATGTAGCAGACTGTTAGTAGCATCCACATTCATGGCATATACTGCTTCCAAATTTGTACTAAAAAGACAAGTTAAAGAGTTAGTTCTTAAATTTCTGATAGAAATACACAAGACATAATAAGAAAAAGGTTTAAAAAAATAAAAAAAAGACAAGGGAATTACACATCTCCTAATATTTACATAAAAATCTACAAAATAAATAAGTAAAAAAATATACACTGGTCATCAAAATTAAGGGATAATGACAGAAATAAAATAGCTGATACTTAATGAAAAATTATTGATAGAGTTTGTACAAAAGCATTAATTAGCATAAATTACAGTATTTGGAGGTTGATTATTTGTAAAATATTGAAATTAAAAAAATTCAAATTTCTGGAAATTGAAAATGATGGAAAATTTAAGTCACCTCCTACGGAAAACAATTTTTTAATATGGTGTTTGGTCATCTAGGACAGATATGCATCCCTCATATCTTGATTTCATAGACTTTAACAAAGTGTTGATCAAGTCTTGTGGAATTGCATGCCACTTTTATTAAATTACACTTCTCAGCTCCTGAAAAGTTCCCGAATTGAATTTGATGCACTGAAACTCGGCACACTAATGCATCCCACAATGCAGAATTGGTTTCAAATTGGGTGAGTAAGGTGGCCAATCCATTCGAGTGATATCTTCTGTTTGCATGTTTTTAAGCATTGCAAGTATATGCTTGAGGATGCCAAGCATTGCCATCCTTTAGCAAAAACTCTAGGCTAGGAGCATCCTTAAAAAGTCTAACTTGGTGTTCCAGTACCTTGTCCACATATCTTCAAATAGTTACATAACTTCCTTGAAAGATGTAAAACTGTTTGTCTGTTCTCAGATTGAACTGTTTGTCAGATTCATCCACAAATCATTAAACCGGGGTGGCTGAAATGGGATATTTCACAGACAAGAGAAGGCAAGTTGCATATTCCTTCCTCTCTCCAGATCAAAACATGCCTAGAATCACTGTTCAGACTATATATGGGTTCGTTGGTAAACAATACTTGGGTCCAGCCATCTTGGCTCCACTGAACATGATGATGGCAGATTAAACAAGTCCCTCTGGAGGCTGGTGCAAGTGTAGAATACAAACCATTGGTTTTCTTACATACAGTCCAACCTCATTAAGCCTTTGTACAGCAACAGAATGGATAATTCAAGTTCCTGTGGCAGTCTGAAGGTCTCAAACCAAATCTCTTGTAGTTGTTTTGTGGTTTCTTCAAAGCAACAATGACAGAAAACTGTCTTCTGATGCAGTTGTTGCTCTTGGTTGCTGTTCACCAAGTCTATCAACTGATTCAGTGTTTAAAAAGCAGCTCCAAACTCTTGATATCATAATTTGAGGAATAGTCAAATCTTGGGTGACCTCCATTTGTGTTTGACCTCTTTCAATTCTACAATTATTCGCCACTTTTGACCTTTACTTAAATTAGGCCTTTGAGTCACAACTACTAAATACTGATCACTCTCAGAAATATTCACTTTAAACTACATTACAGACCGGAATTTTAGCATACATCCATAGTGCACCACATTGTCAATCATCAAATTTGCATATTTTCAGCATTAACATATGTGCGGAAGTTCAATTGTATCTAATTAGCATAAAGAATTATAGCACTGGGCAATGATTGTAACATTAACCTAGAGAGCATATTTTTTCTCATTATCCATTTATTTTGATTTTCAGTGTGTTATATATATTGATATTGAGATGCCTATTACTTATTCATTCTTACCAATCTTCTGATTAGGAGAGATAAAAAAAGGTTAAACCAAGTGATACAAAAAATTAAGATTTGCATTGAAGTTTCTTACAATTATATATATAAAACAGTGTGCATTTAAGAAGTAATTTTGCATAATAATAAAATCAGAAGTCATGTGCATCATAAAAAATTAATACAATGAATGTTTTATATATATATAAAAATCTGTACTTGAAAATGTGGCATGGCAAAAAATTTCAAAATCGAATATGTGATCTTGATTTATTAAAAACATATAATGTGGACACCATATGACTTTCTTGTACAGCCTAATAAAATATACATATTTTTTGCATATTTCATTTAAACTTATCACCTCAAATTATTCTTATTTAATTAACTAACCCTCAAGGCAAGTTGAAAATGACATCAAAAACTGCAAATTTTGAAATTAAATATCCCAGTTAATTTATGTGATATGGCAGTCAAACTTCTTGCAATTTTACTTTGTTTAAAACGAGTATAAAACTTTTCCAAATATATTGGAAGGAACTATAGTTATAGGAATTGGGAGACCGCATTAAAAATTAGATATCATGAAACTAATCATGAAAATTTTTGTCATTTGAAACACTTCTGAAATTGGAAGTACATAACTGTGAACGGTGCAAAAATAAAGATCAGAAAGTACCAGGTAAGGAGTGGATGCATATACACTGGTTTCCAAAAATTCAGGAAAAATCACAAAAATATAAATAACTCCTTTAAAAATAAGCCAATCCGTATAAAATCTGAATATGTTGTCAAATAAGAAACGCTGAGTAAAATTGACGTATTTCGATTGCAGTACTGCAATCGAAATACGTCATCTTCGAGGAGCAGATGTCTTTCCACATGGAAGTTGCTCAAGTTGATGATACAACACATAGTAAGGAGTGAGAGCCATTGCTTTTTCAAAGCAATTGAAAGTGTGACAAGGGTCTGGAAGAAGGATTGGGAGCATCCCAAATGTGCTCAATAGGATTAAGGTCCAGTGATAGAGTTGGCCACTCCATGCACTGAGTTGTTTGATGAGTTTCTGCTGAAGGTAATTATCCAATGATGCAAGCCCTGTGCGGTCTGCCGTCGTCACCCTGTAGCAGGAAATTATCAGCTATTGCCCTGGCATATAGGTGCACATAAGCATTAAGGATATCATCAACTTGAGCATTCGTAGTTTCATGTGGAAAGACATCTACTCCTCGAAGATGACGTATTTCGATTGCAGTACTGCTGATTAGCATACTGCAATTTTACTCAGTGTTTCTTATTTGACAACATATTCAGATTTTATACGGATTGGCTTATTTTTGAATGAGTTATTTATATTTTTGTGATTTTTCCTGAATTTTTGGAAACCAGTATATATGCATCCATTCCTTACCTGGTTCTTTCTGATCTTTATTTTTGCACCATGTTGTATACTGTGGGTCAGTTTAATTTAATTCCGCATGTAACTTTTTCAGTAATTATCATTGAACTCAAAATTTTGAGAACTGAAATCTTTCCAATTTAAACCAAAACCTTCTCTTGATGAGCCTCCATACAGGATAACTGCACACTTTAACTTCAGCTCTCCTATAATCAAGACACTACTTCACATCCTTTGCTTTGTCGTGCTGCTAAATAGGCCGTTATCTGAAATGTGATACTTTGTATAAAATTGTGGGGTGTGTATTGCGGCCATAATCATCTGCGAGACAAAAAATATATCTTTTATAACTAGTTCGTGTCCAGCAATAAAAATTATATGCAATTCGGAAACATCTGTCTACAAGTCTCTTCTTCAAGTGTAATTTTTCTAATTACGCAGTAAAGTCTCTCCAAGTTATAATGCAGAGAACCATCATCAATCCATTGCACCTTACTCCAAGTCACAATATTACACACACACTATATGTTATAGCAATCCTATATACAAATTTGAGTGTTCAACGGCTAACCTTTTTCAATTATGCAAGATGTACGTGTGTACAGACGTCATAGAAAAATCTCTTTTGAATCCATTTTACAATTCATTTTAGAATTTCCTTATATTCTGTCTGCATGTACATGCTTTACTCTGTTATGCAAAAATAATTATGCAAATAGATTTGGGAATGATCAAAATTGAAATTTGATACCTAAATTTTTTTACAATTACAATACTTTCTTTACTTCATAAAATGAGGTAAAAAGCCAAAAATCTTGTAAATAATCCTGGGAGCAACGAATTAGGCTCTGCACTGCAAAATCCTTAGAAAATATAGGAAAAAAAATATACTGTAGAAAAGAAATAGAGTTTTCAGTTAACAAGCAGCTGTTCAGCTTAGGAGGTAAATCATACGGCACCTATCATAAAAGGCTCATTTTTATCCTCCAGTTTTTTTTTAAAAATTCCTCTGTTTAGTTGAGAAGCAGGTGTTTTGTTGAAGACATCATTATTACTTCATGTGAACGCTGTATATGATCTTTCTATTCAATTATTTCAATTTAGTATGCAAAAAGTTCCATTGACAAAATGAATGAAAAATAAAAATACAATGTAATAATGATAGATCAAAAATTAAATATTCCAGAAAATTTAGACAGAGGTGAAGCAATGAAATGTATCTGTGATAAACTTCATATAAGAAAGAGTACAATGAATCGATTCTAAAGTTTATACACAAGTTGAAACAAATGAGTTGATTGATGATGTTTGGCTTGCATGGATACCCTAAAACCAGCCCAATTCTAAAAAAAGAGGCACTCTGCTATATATGAAGTTTGAAAATGAAGATGATTTTTTAGCAAGTGAAAATTAACATTAAAAAATGCACCAGAGAGTTCATTTAAGTGCTCATAATAAAAAAATGACAGCAGATGAGGCATATTTAATGGCAACACACACACACGCACAAAAAAAAAAAAAAAAAAAAAAAAAAAAAAAAAAAAAAACACCAAGACTGCACAGAAGAAAAAGAACTTACACCGATAGCAAATCTACAATATTGATGAAATTGAGCTGAACATCTGCTCTTTATTTTCACACTATAAGAACATATAAATTTCCTTTTTTTGTGTATGTATTATTGAAAAGTCAAAGAAATCTCATGAAATTAAGAATGTTAACACTGCATTGTTTTCAGGGTGTAGCATGGCACAGAATTCAGCTATATGAATGTTTAACTATTTAGAGCAGTATTTTCAAATTGAGGGGGGGGGCCTGCAAAATGCATCCAGCCCATAAAGCAATTTTACATAGCCCACAAATACATTTCAATTATGTACTTATTGCAAATATGGAGCTTAGTATTAGAGATAAAGAAATATGGACTGAGCTTTTGCGTGTGACAGCTACTAAAGGAAAAAGAGCTATGATGTATAATATGGCTTCTGTATACTTGGTGTCTCATGTGATATGTAATGTATGCCTAAATCCTTGAAAGGGGTAAAGTGGGAGAACCTCCCAAGTTAGTACAGTCAGTAAATGTGATCAGCAAATTTAGTTAGCCAGCATTTTTTTTGAATCAGTCCCTAGATAATTAGCTGATTCATAGCTCTGCAGTTCTGTTCAGATAGAGACAAAATAATATACAGCTTAATCTGTTTATTTGCGATTGTTATTAGATCTACATCATATGGATAACTATTGTTTAGAATTGAGTAAAACTTTTGAGCATCACTTTCATGTGAAAATTCATCTTGTTAAATTAAAAGTTGTAAATTATGTTATAACAGTGATTTTAATTAAGAGATTAAACTGCAAGCTATGTCTTTAACAAAGGGAAAAGAAAAGGGATAAAGAAAGCATGTTTTTCAAGATAAATGAGAAAATTTTGCACTTCTGTGTCATGTGCAATAAAATTATATATTATATTTATAATAAGGGATTAACAGTTTAAAAAGAATACAGTTTACATTGCCATTACAAAATGAATCATAAAGAAACATTTCAAATATGGGGGACGGCCAGCCTAGGGGAAGAAAAGTTATAGTTCTTTTGTAATCCTTTTTTACATCTTAAGCCCTACTCTAAAAGCGGAAAGGACAAAAATTTCAAAATTTGAAAAAGCATTGA
>KK112450.1:1194831-1229444 GCA_000611955.2 Stegodyphus mimosarum | reverse complement strand
AAAATTTAGAGATGGCAAGATTTTTAGAATTTATATTTAGAATTTATATTATTTATATTTAGAATTTATATTAAGAAGAATTTTTAGAATTAGGAGAGACACTAGGAGCAGAATTTAGATCCAGTAAAATTTTTAAAATTTATAGTAGTATCGGAAAACAGAATTTAGAACCTGCCGAGATTGCACTGGATGGCAAAATGCTTTGTGCAGCCCTGTGTATGTGTGACTGTTTCTGCAGTTTTTAAATGATTATCTAATGAAGTGATGTTCACTGTATTTGATATAATCTGGTTTAACTAGCTATTTCATTATCTAGCCAAAGGTTGGTCTCATGGTAGCTGTTTTAGAGGGCATATATTATTATACACCACAATGACTTAAACATGTGTAATTAAAAACATCTAGTTGAAAATGAAATTGATTATTATCCTAATATTTCTACAAAAAAGGGATATAGTACAAATATTTTTATATTTTAGAACAGAACAGCATAATTTAACAGTAAGCCATAATTTTCCATTCCCTCATATGTTATAAAAACTTAATTTTGCTGTAGGTTATTAATTCATTCAAAAACTGTTTCAGGCAAATCACACATTTTTTTATCTAGACTTAAACTAGGAAATATAAAACAGCTCTATTAAAAATATAATAGGTAACTCACAAATATAAAAATAAAAACATATATACTATATTAAACTCCCATACCCTATTTCTAAAATAGAAAATCCTACCAGCTTTTAAATAAAAAATGTCATTAAAATAAATATATATATACATTAAATTTTTATAGGCTATTTCTAAAACAGAAAATCCTACCAGTTTTTACATAAAAAAATGCCATACTTTCCAGAAATTTCAAATAAAGCTAATCTTAGAAACTGTATGAATTGCAAGAAAATTTTATTACAAGCATATATCTTGTAATAAAATTTTACATTCTATTTTATTATAAGTATATATCCAGAGGTCTTGCTTCTCTTACTTATCATGGACAGTTTTGATGCAGCATGTTATATAGATAACTACTTTGAGTATAACATGCAGCTAAACTCAGTTTTCTATAGTTCAAAACATTTTTTGGCATCTTTTCATGAAATTCATCATAAGAGATAAAACTATTAAGATTTTATTATTTCTTAATTATCCATCATATACAAAATGATTCAATTTAATGTATATGAATTTGAAGAAATTAATTAAAAGATGATTGTAAACTACATTTTTTGTTGTAAACAGCAATATAATAATAACAATAACAAAGTCATACACTAAATATGCTTATTTTTCAAAATGAAGATCAAACAGATTAATCTAGAAGTCAAACAACAAAAATCAGCATTATGTTTGCAAATTTTTAAACCATTGACTAGTCTTGTAAAAATTTGTAAATATAATGCTGATTTTTGTTTTTGATTTCTAGATTAATACCTGTTCGGCGTGTTATTCTATCTTAATCAAACAGATTTTTAAGATAAAGTTACTGAGTGAACAGCAGAATGAATAAATAGCTTCAAAAATCATCATTGAAGATGATTTTACAGAAGTTTTTTTTAAATTTAAATTTTGCTTTCTTAGTTCATCACTGAACTGTAGCATGCTTTTTCTAGTTCATTAAAATATAATAATAATAATAATAATAATAATAATAATAATAATAATAATAGCAATAGTAGTAGTAAACATAATCTATATTTTAAGATGAAGGCTCCCACCTCATAAATCCACCAGACTTTTATGCAAAAATTCAATAATTATTTCCAAAATAAATCTAAAAAAACTTATCAGCAACACTCATATATAATTGTAAATATGAAAATTTGTATATATTTCATCTTAATTTGCATAACAAAACATTAAACATTAAAAAAAATTCTTAAGAAAGCTAACCTTGATTTATCTTCTTTTCCGTAAACTGCATTATAAGGAATAGAGTCAGCAGATGCATGAGAAAGACTAGATCCTCTAGGTCTGCAAGAGGTTCCTACAGGCAAAATGGAACTTGTTAGCTTCATAACATGCATCCAACAGCACAATGCCATTCAAGCAGATTTAACATGCTAGGAAATTTATACTTTATAAAAACCAAAGCTTCATGCCCATGCACTTTATGACGAGCAACATTTCAAAGCAATGACCAGCAGATGCCTAATGTTATAGCATTTGGTGCATATCAAACATAACATTTGAATATGGACGTATTTTACATGCATTATTTATTATATTACTATTTTAAACTTTTGTTCTACACACATATAACATGCTGTATTGGCAGAATATATTGAAGCTATATGATATTTTAAGTTTGGTGGTCTGAAAGATTCTATGAGAAATTAAATGTAAGAAATTACATCACATTTTGAGGTAAAATTAAAATATGTTTCCTTCTGGAATTAAAAGTTTAGGAATAAGAAATAAATTACCTTAACATATATTTAATCTTACACTATACAAATAAGATGGGGTTAGTTTTCAGCAGGCAATTTTAAAAGAATTAAATTCACCTAATGTTTTGGGAAATGTAAAGAACTGTATGCACAGAACATTTTCAGAAAAACTATAAAGTAAATTATTGGAAATATTGAATGAAAATTTCATTAATAATTTTTGCAATAAAAATATCTGATTATGTATTTTGAAAGTATTCTAGCATAAAAATTAACTATTTCATCTTCTTTAAATTATGCTTTATATGCACAAATCTGACATGCAGTATTTTTAGTGATATTACAATAAGTGTTTACATGTACATTACATACATAGTTAACATCTCATTGCCTATATTTTTATTACATAATCCTACGGCTGAATATTCAGCAATTCCCTTTGATCATGCTTAGGAAACCTCCATTATATGAAATGGAAAATCTTGTTGAAATATAAAGAAAGAGTTTAGTCTTCAGATCTAATTCTGATAATTTTGCTTTCAAATGTTTTAAATAATCTACTTGCATTTGGCAGGGGGATGGAGACTTTTTCCTGTTAAGAGTAAATTCACTGTAATGAGTCAAAGAAAAATCTTAATAATCATGAGAAAAAGCAAAAAGTTACAATTTATTTTAATGAAACATTATAAAGAAGCAAAATTTATGTGATTTTCATGCAGGTTTATAAAAATGAAATCTATAAGCATTCTTCTGCAAGCAATGAAGTTATGTGTACATTTCAGTGCTAAATAATTTCCAAGAATTTATAGACAAATTGCAATTCATACAAACATCAGTAAGAAAGAAAAATATGTGCTCTTAATAAAAAGTAACAAGTAAATCAACGTTTAGTTATTAGCAAAGTATGCAATACCAATTAGATATTTAAAGATGTTATTAAACCTTTAAAATCTGTTTACATAGTGTACCTTGACATTGTGAACATGTTTCGGGTTCTGCTTTACAGTCTGTTGCTCCGCAACTTCCTTCATAGGTTTTTGAGTTAGACGATGTGTCAGGACAGCATACAGCAGATCCTCCATCAGGTTCTGAGTACCTCACAGCATCAGACTGAGTACTTCGGGATGAAAGAGGTGGAGTTGCAGATGAAGGCGGAGGAGGCAACTCAAAAAACTGTCTCCGTAATTCTGCTGTCGTTGATGAAGTGGATGTTCGAGAATTCTGTGATGGGCTCTTCTGTCCTGCTAATGTTACAACAGCAGTTGAAGTATAAAGATTTCCTGCATCACTTTGATTAGTTTCAGCAACCCCAGTTGGACTTGTTGATGCAGCAGATGATACACCTGAAGATTCTGATACAGAAGACGTGCCTTGCTTCCTTTCCAAAGAACTATGTAAGAAACTTTGATTCAATTGTAAATTTGATGGAGTATTTCTTCTGGGAGGAGCAACAGGTAGCAATACTTCCTTCCATGCTGCATCGGATATTGATTCATCATCTGTAGACTTGAGAAGAGAGCTACAGTGACTTGCTTCAGAGACAGCTGGAGATGATGATAATGAAGCTCTGGTTTCTTGCACTTTCATATGCATTGCAGATTGTCCTGATTTAGACAGTTCACCATTAGATTTTACTTCAGAATACTGATTAATGACTGTTGGTAAAGTAGATGACTTCTTGAACACTGAGTCATCAGATAGCAATATTTCAGGAAAATCATCATCAGATATAATATTTGAATATAAGAGATCATCTATATAAGAAATGGATAAATATGAATGAATACATAAGAATGGAAATAAATTATAAACATGGATTAATAAATAAATAATATGGATAAATGAATGCTATGAACTGCATTTTAAAATCTAAAATGCATACCAAAACTGATCATTTCATTCAGTATCGATCCTAGACTGTTGGCCGCTCATGTGCAATTTAAAATTGGCCACTCTTTTTTACAAAAATATAATATGTTTGAAAATCATTTTCACCACACTTAAATTTATTTGGCTATCCATGTGTTGTGCATCATCTTGCCCTTCCCCTCTGCACACTATGATTGGCCCTGATTTCATTTATGCTAAAATGAATCATTTCGTTTATAGTTTTATACCAGGAGATTAAAATGTTTCACAATAACTTATTCAAGACCAAATTGAAAAGATCATGAATAAATTAATATGCATGATTAATATTCGTTAATCAACATATTCTATCAATTCATTAATGTATTATTTACAGTTCAGCATGATCCAATGAATGAAGTAGAATTTTTTAAATACGATACTCTGACATTTTAAATTACAATAATTATTTTGATTCATATGCTAAAAAAACTATTACAAAATAACTCACCTCAAATATCTGATTCTAAATATACTGATACATATAATAATAATATATAGGAACAATCAATATTCTATTATAAAACATGCAATTAAAGCTATCTATTAGAGATATAGCTGCAGAAATTTCCACGCAGAAAATTCCATCATTGAATGATATTAAATGCTAACAAAATTTAATAAAATGTTCTGATTTGTAAACATTTTGCTTGCTCTTAAAAAGGCAGTTTGAACATTTTAATGTCAAAAATTAAATAATGAGCCAATATTTAAACTACTTGCCAGAAGAATGTGTAACATCAGAACTCTGATGAGAAGATTCAATTTCTTGGTTTTTATCAGTAGGTAAATAACCAGGAATAGGATAGTCATCAATATCTACTAGACCATCTCGACGATGATCTGCTTCTGAATGATGTTCCTCTATGTCACTAGCTTGACTGGAAGCAGAAACTGTCCGACTAAGTGCTTGCTTACCACCTTTAAAATAAATAAATAATAATAAAATTTAATATTTATGTTTGTTTACAGGAACTTTGCATTATAACAAAAGAGAAAAACTGAAATTAATAAAAAATTAATTAACCTACAAAATTCCATATTGATTTAAATATTTTAAAAACATTGTTCAGAAAGAAAAAGGGCATATCTCTTTAGAATTTTTTATACACAGTCTTGTACACTGGAGATAAAAATGTTTTTTTATTGCCTACAGTGTTGCCATTGTTCGCTTTGAAATCATTGAGTCTGTTAATCAAAAAGTGTTAAAGTTTTACAAAATATGAAATAGATAATAAAACAAATTCCACACTCTAAATTTGGGCTATCAAAATTTGATGTCTCTAGATACTGTTGTTTTTCTACAATATGAAAAACATACATACATTCATGCAGATTATTCATTATTTAATTTCTTTAAATACAGTGCAGGGCTCTGCTATTTGGTGAAAACAATTTGAAAAGTAAAATGCCGTTTTATAGTGGACGAGGCAAAATGCCAAAATGAAATTAATAGCCCTTCTGGGCAAATTGCCCCTTTGGGATTTTAAAAAAAAGGATACCTCAGCATATGATGAAGTAAACTCGGCAAGCTTGTTCAGAAACCGCGGCCACAGTATTTTGAATGGCATCTGGAAATGATGTCAGTAATCATACCATTCATCGAGAAGTTACTGCACTTAAATTTCATGGATGAGCTGCAGAAATAGTCAATGATCACTATACTGAATGCTTGCTACTGATCACAATGGTGCAAAACACATTACCAATAGACTATAACATAATGAGCATCATGTGGAATAATAATTATGTTATGTGTTGTAGGACATATGTGGACCTAGCAAATATAAAGTGAGCATAACTGATGAAAGTGCATTACTTCCATTGTGAAATCTGACAGAGGAGGAATTATGATATGGGCCTGTTACCTTGGGTTTGGTATTAGTTTTTGTGCCTTGAATATTGAATGCTAAAAAGCTTATGAAGGGATAGTTGACAGTTTTATGCTAACCACCCTGTAGCAACAATAGGGAACTTATTATTTTCTACGTGCCGACTGGAAATCACAAAGCACCAAACTGAGCAAGTTTGGCTTGGGTTAAAAATGATGCTTAAGAGCCAGACCAAATCACCCCAAAACTGTTAGACATTTATTTGCCATATTGTAGGAGAAAATACACATAGACATTTTTCAAAATTAAGTGAAAAGTTTCCTTGAAGGATTGACATTACAATTATAATTAATAGTGGACTTATGTTTTACCTTTACTTGAAACTCTATGACCTCTAAACAGTTAAGTATAGTGTACACACACACACAGGGAATTAAAGGTACCATAGTACATCTCTCTCGAGAGAGAGAATGGAAAATGGAATGTTCCGTTATATATTATCATTCTGGTACTTAAATTTTATAGGTAGGTACTAAAATTCATAGATCATTGGCATTTTTACAATTTGCAATGTGAAGTATACAAGCTTTATGAATGATCTCTATTTATGGCAAAATTTTGCTTTTAAAATTGCATAGGGATATCTTATACTTTTCTCCATAAAAAAATCAGAGAATTAAAACTAATAAAATGATGATATTACAAAAGCTAAATAAAGTTTTACCTCTGGATCTTAATGACTTAGATTTCAACTTATGTAAACAGGAATCATCTTTTTGACTAGCGGAAGATTTAGCAGGGGCACCAAATATTTCATCAGCATGTGAAATTAAGAGCTCTATCACTCTGGTTTGATGAACAGTATCAACTAAAGAGCTAAGAGAAGCACTGCCTTCACTAAAATAACAGAAAATACAGTGTAAATGAAATGTTTTGTTAATAATCATAAGTTTTAATGATTAATTAAACAAAACATTTCATTTAGAATTCTTCATCAGCTTCAAACTTACCCACTTCTTTAAATTTATTTAATGAATTATTTCTTATTTAACATTCCTTAAACTAAATCTTTAACAAATACAATGCTGAATATTTAACATACACTACATTTAATATGGACAATAAAAATGTGGTAATACTATTGAAATTGGAATGAACATAAAATTACATAATTACTTAAATTATGTATTGCTTGTATGAATTTATGTTACTTAAATTAACATAAATTCATATAAGCATGTAATATTACTTCCATGTATATTAAGCTTATTTCAGTGAATACACACATTAACATTATGTTTAATTCCTTAATTATTCATAATATTTGTTAGGATATTAAATACATTAGATATTAAATAAAATTTAACTTTTTTTACAAATATTTCTCATAAAATGGTTATTTATGTTAGAAACATATGTAGCACTAATAATTAAAAATGTTACTACATTTTTTTTTTTTTCTGCTACGAAAAGCAGTTCACTTATTTACATTTAAAAATATTGCTATACACACGTTATTCAAAAATAAATACTCGCTGGTGTTTAAAAATATGCATAGTTAAAATACAAAATTGTTTTCCCTAATTTACTACATGAATGCAGTCATACAAGTAAAAATAATGATATAAGCTTCAGGAAAAATAGTGAAGTACAATAAATAATTTAATATACCGACACAAGTGACATTTTATGAGCAGATTTCAAGTATTCTACTTAGTAATAATAACATAGATAATAATTTTAATGAATTATTAAATATATTTACCTAGTTCTTAATAATGTTGGACCAAAAACAATGCCTAAATTACTAGGAGGCATATTATTGTGATCTGAATGCTGAGATACCCTAAACAAAATAATAAACAAAATATTAAAACATTAGATTGGAAAATAGTTTCTTACTTTACTAATTATACTGTCCTACTGTAATTATACTTTACTAATTATACTGTTATAATTATTGTTTATTACATTATTTTATCAAGAGCAAAAAGTGTTCAAGCTGATACCACAGCATTAAGTTCATCACAAAATAGCTTTCAGTGGCATGTACCTACATCATATTTAAAAATGATATCATTACAGATTTATATAAATCTTAGAAATCTATATATATTATGTTATTGCTAAATGATATAATACAACTAACTTGCATTACATCAGCCCTCTAAAAGTCTGATAAAAAGGATGTTATATCAAATGGTCATTGCATTGAATGTCTCTGGAGCTGGTAAATCATTTATCAGTATTTTTCATTACTAATTTACATGCGTACGTAAGTTTTGATTATTTATAATTAATAACTATTTAATCCAATACAGAAAAATTTTGTTGGTTAGAAACAGATCATTAGAAATTTCTTCCCAAGTCCCTTTAACCTACAAAAAGCCAGATTTAATAAAACAAATGTTTATAATTTACAAAGACAAAAGTCATAAGTTTTAGATCAATAAATAACATTTATTAAACAGAAAAGCTGAAGAGATATTAAACCTCAGCAAATATCACGAATAAAATTTTCTGAAATGAAGTCATTAAATATCACTTAATGAATTAATATTTTTTCTGAGCCAAAGTTATTTTGGGAAAAGAATGAACGGAAGGCAAAAATGCTGAATGTCAGAAATGTATAACATTTTTTATGCAAATGAATTCTAAAATTAAAAGTATAAAAAAAGTTTACTAAGTACTTAAAAATTATGACCTGGTGGTAACAATAAAACATCAAAATTCAGGTACGTATAAATCATTCATACTAGAGTTAAACTTGATCACAATTCAAGGATTACAGTAATTTCCCTCAAACCAAATTACTTTTTTATATTTACATTAATTCCTCATTTTCAAATGATATTTTTTCAGTAACAAAAAACTGTTTAACACTAAAACACACAGTTGCAAATAATGTACACTGCACTAAAATAACACAACTCATATCCAGAAAGTGCAAAAAATCAGTCATGCTTGAAAAGCTTCAACTATTTTAAATTTTAGTTGTCATCAAGCAAAATAGAGAGAAGCGATTATATATTTTTTAGTGTTGAGATATCTAATCAGGAAAAATAAAATATATTATTCCACTCTGTTTTAAATAATTACTGAATTTTTAGAAACAAGCATATTATATGCACTCATTTGATATTCTTACAGCAGTCAAAAAATAAAGGAAAAATATATTAAAAGCTGCCATTCCCTCACAACTTAGCACTTTACAGATGATAAATAAAAAGAAATTATGAAAGAAACAGAAATACACAGCACACCTATTTCATAATATATAACATTTTTCAAAGAAAACTTAAGATTGTGTCACAAACATTAAAAAAGGCAATGAACAATGACCTCAGAAGCATTTCACAGCTTAATTAAAAAATTGTTTTCAGTTTTTTCATTAATCATATATCCATTTTTTAACTTTTTTAGCATGACAGCTGCTATTCTCAAAGATTTGTTCCCCAGTTAAAAATATAATGAAGATAGAATCTTTTTTAATAAAACAATTAAAAGTGAAAAAAAAATGTACTTCTGCAGATGATGCATAAGGCAAGCAAGAGTAGACAGATGAACAGGTGGCAGTCGTTGAACCAGTTTTCGTAAATCTTCAACAGCTCCAACAGTAGCAAGATTATCATCACTTTTTTGAGCAGGATAATCCTAAGAACAGTAGCAAATATTCAGTGCATCAAGATATCTGAAGGAAGACATTAAAATTAAAACCATACTTTTTAAAAAACAAAAAGAGTTACAATATTTAGCTACCTTAGCAACTTTGATAAAATCTGGATACAGTCTGTATGTCAGAAGTGGCTCTGGAAGCTAAACAAAGTGACACATATTATTACACTCACAAAACTGTTAATCTACAAAATATATATATAACAGTCTTCCTTATCAAATATATGTAATAAACAAAATTATTTCAAAATCCATGTACAAATCAAAACAAAAAGGTTAACAAAATTCAGTTTGAGAACAAAACTATACATGATTTTTAATTTATGTAAAATTACTTGCAGAAATAACTGTTTAACACTTTTTTAATTCCCTCTAATTATTTAGCATCTACTATAAAATACATACTAAAAGTAAATACTTTGAAGAGGAAAAGCAGAAAGATTCATAAAGCAATTTTTTTTCTTTCTTTTTTTTTTTTTTTTCAGAATTTACATTTTTTTGCTTTCTTTCAGCTTTTAAAATTTTCTCTGCTTTTTAAAGGCAATCAAGGAATGTCGTTTTGTATTGCCAATACGGTTAACATCAAACTTTTCATACTCGTTTGCAGTATAGTAATCAATATCTATACCTAATTTTCTAAAGATATTAAAGGAACCTCTATAGCCATGACTGAATTTTATAATGTCACCACATACTCCAAATTTCATCATTTTTAGGCAGACCAAAACTTCTTTTGGTATTCTTTACCAAATAAGACAGTTAAAGCTCTCGTTTGCATTCAGTTTTTTCATTTACTCAACAGTTCATGATAACACAGTTCTATATATGTAGGCTTTATTTTATTTAGTATGTTTTGTGGCAAAATAACATATTTTTCTTTGAGCAAAGCTTTAAGCCCTCAAAACAAAAGTAAACAACTCTGACACACCCACTTCGCCTTTTAAATATGTACATCTGGTGCACTTCAGGTATGCTTTTCAAAGACAAGGTGTCAAATAAATTATCCTAACTCTGGTTTAAATGAATGTGGGAACAAAATTCAAACAGTTTTGGAAACATAAAAAGACTTGCATTGAACGAAAGGGGGGGGGAGGGGAGTTTTTTGACCAAAATATCGGTTTTTAAGGTATACAGCCCCCTTAACGCTTTCTTAATTCATTCTAATTAATTTAGCAGGCAATTTTTATTCTGAAAATAAGCTTTTGTTAACTAAAATTCACAACCTAATAGAACTCGAATTTTTTTCACTAAACTTTTCAAATTTTTCCTAAGGGATATTTAAGATGGTACTGAAATGTTATCCAGCAAACAAAACAACACTAAACATCATATCTTCTACACAAAGAACTTAACATTTTTAATGCTTATTTATTAATACAATTCTGCAAAGTGTATTTTTAAAAAAAAATTATAATCATATATAACAGTAATCATTTTCCTGACTTTTTACTGCAAACTAAAAAGTGATGGCTGATGAAAAAATATGCTGAACAAATTAAAGTACTTCAAAATAAAGATTGTACGGGTTACAAAAATAGTTATATAGCATAAGTAGTCTATTTCTGATTCTTATTTTAAGCACTGTTTGAACTTACCTGTCTTAGATATAATTTCAAAACATTAGACACTACATTTGGATGCACGCCATCTAAATCAACAAGTTCAGCTCCATTCTCAAAACTCTGGCATAATTTTTCAACTTTAGATTTCACACCAGATACTCGATAAATTCCCTATGATATAAATTAAACACATGATAAATATTTAAGGTCATACAGTAATTTTAAAATATTACAATTATTTTAAAATATTAGATGTATTCAAAAAATAAATATCATAAACACTAGAAATAATTTTACAGCAAATAATTAATTTATCAAGTAAACTATTTTAGTTACAGGCTGAAAGTCAATGCTGTCTTATAGGTACAGCGATAAATGCTTTACTGGATTGCTAAAATTTCAAAAAAGGATTTACATATTGTACTGTTCTGTTATCGGAACCAGATTTAGAAATGTATGAACCGGTAAGTGTGTTTGCATGTATGTGTTATGTATACGCACATATTTCTGAAGCCTGTCCTGATAATAAAACAGTACCTTATATTTTGTATTTAAATAGGACTTCATGGACATTTAAGCCCAAAGAAGTGTTTTTTTTATGTTTTGTGTGTTATCTTTACTTATTAAATATCATATTCTTTGCACTTAAACCATAAAATTCAATTCAACAGCAAAAACACAAAATATTTAAAAGAGCATACCTTTAAAATTTCCAATACACAGTCTCGCAAGCTGGAGATAAAATTTTTTTTTTCCCGTATAGTGTTGCCACTGCTTGCTTTGAAATCGTTGAGTTTGTTAATCAAATATTATTTAATGTTTGATAAAATATGAAATAGATAAAAAAAATTAAAAAGTTGGGCTTCCAGATGCACATATTCGAATGCAGGACTAGGTTATTCAAAATTTGATGTCTCTAGGTACCGCTGTTTTTTCAGAGTGCAAGAAACATACATACAATCATGCAGATTCTTCATTATTCAATTTCTTTAAATATAATACAGGCTCTAATATTTGGTGGCAACAATTTGAAAAGTGTATTTAAATTATTGTATGCTTTCTTTATTTTAAATGCAAATGCATATAACCAAAACAACTGAGAAATAGAAGTCAATTAGCAGTAATGTTATGCACTACTGCAGATCTTAAAAAATAACATCTTTTTCTAATCAACTGAATCCTTTTTTTATATGATTATTACTACTTTTATGAAAAATTATTATCATTCCTTACCTTTAAGCAAAAGCCTTTATCTTCAACTTCTGCTATACATTTATTCACAATATACGGAATCTCTTCACCTGATTCATTTGCATGTGTAGTTAAATCTACTCCAAAAGTAGTCATCTTCCGCGGAAGACGTTTACGACCACACTGTATTGCTAAAGACTCTAGGCACTTCTTGTGACTAGCCAGACCACACTAGATAAAAAAATTCAAATAAAAAGTATAACTTTTATATACACAGTAAATGAGCATGATGCATTTAAAAACTTGGTATTTCAATATGCATTAAAAATGTTTTTAAATATGTATAAAAAATTGCTTTTTAACTGAAAATGCTAAACAAGATTTATTAGATTTCTTCAAACGCATTGTTAAAAATATAAGTACAGTCAAACGTTCAACACAATGAAATAACTTACACTTGCCTGCATTGCTTATAAATAATATTTAAGTTGACAGATTTGCATAACAAGAGCTTAAAGTATTAGTGAATAGAGAAACTTATAAACAGACCAAAACTCCAGCATTCTGACATCGTAAGCAATAGTACAGTTAGTGTCCTGTATAAATTAAACAAATTAATCATTTATAGAAAAATATTTTTTATTTAGTTGTTGTTTGTAAAAACAATTAGACGATGCCCTCTGAATATAGACACAGCAAGTGGCTGACTATATCACTATCTGACTCTGCTCATATATAGATTCAGCAAAAAACTGACATTTATCTTAGAATCGAAGATTTCGGCATAACATACTTATATTCATATATAACAGTTCTGCTTTAGGAAAAATATAAATATTAGACCCTAATCCTTTTTATCAAGAAAATGCTAAATAACTAATAAAATAAGAATGTTAATTCAAGTGGTTGTAAGAACTACTGATTTTTATCCTGATTTGTGAATATCCAGATTTATATTTATGAAGCTAATGCATTTCATTATGTTATCATTAATTTTTTTAAAAAAAATAGTACATATACCTTTTCACAAGATGACAGGCTTCTAAAGGGTAAGTTAGGATGAGCCTAGCACTTCACATATTTGTCAATGTGAGTATTTTTTTATTTAAAATTATTATTATATCTACTGGCATAAAAACAAAACTTTATTTCTGCCATGGATCCACACACTTTTTGATTTTTTCCCCCCATTAAGACAACTTTTCATTTTGAAATAATCTCACAGGATAAAAGATGATAATGTACATTATATGTAGAAACATTATCTAAGGAAAACAATTCTTTTACGGTATTCTCCATTTTACATATTTATATTTGAAATTTACGAATCTTGTGCAACAGTATATTTTTTTTTAAAACGTAAAATTCTTTAAAATACACTTTCATGTTTTCTAGGGAAAAAGAGATATAGATGCTTACTTCAAGACATTCAAATCCATGAAAATATACATAAGAATCACATTCTCTGCATCTAGAGGGAGTTTTCAAGCGCCTAAAAGTGTGAGTCTCTGCAGCTTTTGACATACATGGCCTCCTTGCTTGTCCAAATGCATCTACTAGAAGTAATATTAGATTAGCTAAATTACAAGAATTTATAAATGATTATTTAAAATATTTGAACACCCAGTTTATTAACTAATAAATGTACTTGATTTGAATTTTTAGAAGTTGAAAAAATAAAAGTTACAAATATTAAAACTAAAACATTAAAAAAAAAAATTATAACTGGAATTAAACCAAATGAATTATAAAAAAGTGTATTGTAGTAATAGGCATAATAATAATAGTAATAAAATTATTCTTACTTTTACTGCAAAACTATAATCGTAATGCATTTTTAACTTGGAAATGTGATAATCTAAAAATAACAGCAGTTTATTACTCATTTACTTAAGTTTGATACTTTTTATTTGATTAGTCCATACCAATTTTATTTTATTTTATTTATTTATTTTTTACTGCAGGCACTTGCTTTTTCGGCATTGACCACTCCTAAGGTTGGAAGTGGTGACCATTTATTGTGGAGGTACCTAACAGGCAGCCACCATTACCTCCTATGAAGGGACAGATAATTTACATCCATGCCTTCTCCGGGTTTCAAACCCAGGCCCTTCGTTATCGCAGTCGGCTCCACTAACCACTATACTGTCTGGGCAGCCCATACTAAATATTATTTTACCAATTATTAGACAGCAAAACTTAGTAAACTAATATTTACTGTTTAATTCTAAAATATCCACTTAACCCCTTCAAAATTTACATTAACTTATTTTATGAAAACACAATGAGAAATAATTTATTTAATAATTTCAAAAATCATCAAGAAAAAGTCAGTCAGATAAGATAGGTTTACCACTTCACAAATTTGCCATTATTTAATGAATTTAATGATAAAGTGAGTTCATATTTGACATTATTACAGATTTATATTAACAGGTAATATAACACATAAGAGACAGAATTCTTTTAATTCTACTCTTTCTCTTCCTTTAACATGTAATTGCTTTCCATATCAGTTTTGACAAAATTATTATCCTCCATTAATATATTTCTAGCAACACTAAAATAGCAACTAATTTACTTTCTCACATTCTTATGAATCTATTTGATCTAATTTAGTTTATTTCTATACTACAGCTATGAAATGTTTATTAATTTTCTTCATTCACTTTTAATTATACACTATGTAACAGTGAAAATATAATACCATGAATGATGCATGCTCTTAAGAATGCAAACTGTAGGGTAGACACAGTGTAATGAGTTATGTAAATAATGCGAAATGTGTTGCATTTCGAAACAGGTGAAGTAAGAAATAAGGGAAGGAATCCGATAAAATAGCAATAGTTGTACTGATCCATTGGTCAGAATAATCATTTTGCAAACTGTTTTTCTGTCACAGAGGAAGCGTTAATATGAAGAATGTCAGGTTACAGACAACCATAACTCTTCCAGCAGACAGACAAGTAAACCAGGGTTATGGTGATCGGACTGGAGAAGAGCAGGTTGCTTCCTGCACCAAACTGCAGCGGACAGGCCCTTACACATATCTATAGTATACCAGTTGTGGCAAAGATGGTTGGAAGAAGGGAATGTGGTACATTTCAGAGGTGTCAGTGCTGCCAGAATGCCTTTAGCAAGTGTGAACCAGCACATCCGTAGGCATGTGGTGTTGACTCTGCAGGTTACTTCTACTGACATTTTGCGGCAAGTGTGGGACAGTCTTGATGCTTCCATATCAACCAGGACCATTATTTGCTGGCAACCAGTATGATATCTGTAAAGAAACTTGCTATTGAGGCAACAGCACAGGCATATGCAATCACGTAAGAATAGAGCAACATGGACTTCAGAGTGGCATAATGTTGTGTTTTCTGATTGTATGAGTCTGGCAGCAACATCATGGTAGATCCAATTTGGCTGTAAGTGTGGAATGCACCATCATATATGACAGCAGATTAGCACTGGTCAGTAATGTTAACAGTATGACAGCCCAATGATATATGAATGATGTGCTCCACCTGATAATACTACCCTTCCTCCAGGGGGTGTCAAATGTCATTTACCAGCAGGATAATGCCAAAGTACATATGACATAGATATCTATCCTGAGGATACAATCTATGTTCATTGCATCTGTACTTAGACATACAAGGTTGTTCAATAAGTTCGCGGAACGGAAATGAAGAAACCAATTTTTATTTGTAAAAATGACTTTATTTTTCAACGTAGTTTCCCTCAACTTCAATACACTTATTCCAACGGTCTTCTAATTTATGGACCCCTTGACTGTAGTGATTTTTCGGCAGCTCTGCAAAATATCACTCCACGGCAGCTATTAACTCTTCGTTTGAAGAAAATCGGTTTCACGGAGATATTGTTTGAGGTGTGGTAAGAGCCAGAAGTCGGAGGGAGCTAAATCTGGAAAATAGGCTGGATATTGCAACAATTCGTACTTCAATTCAGTTATTTTAGCAATGGTTTTTTGAGCTGTGTGCGCAGGTGCGTTATCTTGGCGGAAAATGATTTTCTTCTTCTGTAATCCGGGTCTTCTTTCACGAATTTTTTCGTCTAATTGATTCAAAAGGTTACAATAATAATCCGAATTAATTGTTTTGCCAGTTTGAAGGTAATCTATAAACAAAATTCCTTTCGCATCCCAAAAAACTGATGCTAACAACTTCTTGGCTGATTTTTGCACACGAACTCGTTTCGGCGCCGAAGAGCCGGGTTCACACCACTCCTTAGCCTCCTGTTTTGATTCAGGATCATGATGGTAGACCCAAGTCTCATCCATTGTGATAAATCGACGGATAAAGTCGCTTTTATTCTTCTTAAAACGCTCCAAAGTCGCATCCGAATGTGTTTTTGCTCCATCGTTAGAGAATGCGGCACCCATTTTGCATAGAGTTTTTTGAAACCCAAATTAACACTCAAAATATTGCTCACTGTGCCCAATGAAATGCCTAAAGCCTCTGTTAAATCTCTTTCAGTCAATCGACGGTCTTCCAATACCATATCTTGTATTTTTGCGATGATTTCCGGTGTTGATGCAGTTTTTGGACATCCCTCTGAAGGATCGTCTTCAAGGCTGGTACGACCACTTTTGAATAAACTAGCCCACTTGCAAACCATTGTTTTTGAAGAAGCAGATTCACCCAACACATTCACCATTTCGGTATGAATTTCCATTGCCTTTAAACCTTTCTTTACAAAGAATTTGATAACTGCACGTTGCTCAATTTTATCCATGCCTGAAAAAAGGCACAACACGTTAGATATAAAGGGCTGTTAAACAATGAATAAAATAACAGATGGAAGTGAAACTTTTGACGTGTTCCTAAGAAAGAACAAATATGAAAATGGCGTCGAAGTTTTAAGTCTAATATTGAAGAATAGATGGCGCTCTGCGAACTTATTGAACAACCTGGTGTTGCTATCTGTATTGCCCCTAATAGTGTTTCTACAACTTATAGATAATTATATAACTGCTGTTTTTATAAGTGTATCATTTGGAAAAAAATCACTTACTATTCATTGCAGTGTCTCTCCTTTTGCTGATTTTCATCATTTTCTGTGCATGTATTCATGGTGTTGCATTTTCATTATCATATAATGTATATGTATGATGATTTGGGAAATGTTGCACATGAGATACTGAAGTATGAAGCATAATTGCAGATGTAACAGATCTAATAAGAAGCAGTTGCAGCATATTTTATTTATTTATTTATTTTAGCTAAACATTTTGCAGCCACAAATAACTTAGCACTTTAATCTTGCCCGTTCTAAAACATTTACATTTTTTATACTGTTGCAGTAAAAAGAAAGCAGTGCAGCAGCAATTTAGTTAGACTGAGTAGCAGAAATGAAATGCAATGTGTTCAGGACAAAATCTTAATTCCAATAATAATTTTAATTCATTTCGGTTTTCATAATATTTGATTGAATGATTAATAAAGCTCTAAAATTGTTAGTGGTTGAAGGTATTTGTAAGTTGTTTTCATCAGAGCATTCTGTAAAAGTCATATGATATGGATCAACTTAATTATGCAGTCTAGAGAAAATTATTATAAGAAATTGCTTAGAACTGAGAGAAGAAATACCCAAATTACAATGACGAATTATGAGGCTATTGCTAATTTAAGTTCTGAATTATATATTTTTTATCTTGCACATATATTCACATACCCTGATATTAATACTTTCTGAATACTAGGCCCCATTAATTTTTGTCCTCTGGTGAATTCTCACTATCACTCAATGAAATTAATTTTTCATTTCCTTCACAGGATAATTTCACTGTCACTGTTAATAAACACAGAATTGTAATAATTTACTTTATAATTAGGTGAATTTTTGTTTGAACAGCTCAAGTGTCTTCACTTTCATTTTAGTTTTTCTCCTTATCCATTTTTGTTTTAGTGGTTAAAGAAAAAAGTACAGAAGTGAAACATGTTAAGTAAATATTCATATTGTTCACACCTTCAATATCTCTATGTTTTTTGCATTATGATAATGTCTGTGTATGTTCTTGTAGCAGATCCAACGGATTTATGGAACACATGATGGTTGTTTCTGCAGTGAATCCACTAAAGTGTAAAGAATTAAATAAACAAACATTTTCAAACACTTTGCATATATTTATATAATGTATGTGCAATCTAAAAGGTGCATTTTAGAAATTTTCATTCAGTATGATGTCCCAGGTTTGTGCAAAATATTATTTAAATATGATTTGAATAATAATTTACTATTAGGAGGATTTTAAACAAGAATGAACTCTGTGAGTGGAATGGGAATTTGGATCTGCCATGGAGACCTGTACTTAAACAGTACTTATTAGCTAAATTTGCATAATTACTTATTTCGGTCTCTATTTTCCTAAACTACTTTCATTAAGATATTTATTTACATTATTAAAAAAAGTAAAAAAGCAAAATTACTCAAATTATAAGATGATATGTGCCAAGCGACAAAAAAAAAAAAAAAAAAAAAAAAAAAAAAAAAAAAAAATAAAAAAAAAAAAAAAAAAAAAAAAAAAAAAAAAAAAAAAAAAAAAAAAAAAAAAACTAATGACCGGATAAAGTTGATCATGACACACATAGGGCTAAAATTATAAATTTGTTTTTCAGAAAGTTTCTTTAATTTGTAGGACATGAAATAATTAATTACATTTCATGTTATTATCATGATACAATTACAATTTTCTATTATAAATTTAGAACTAGTAATAATATAAATAATTACTTTTTAAGATCTGCTGCAAGCAGATAAATATTTAGTTTTTTTTCCAAGAATTTTAATGTTTTTCAATTTTATACAAAATATTAAATTTGTATCTTGCTATATCAATAAAAATGGTAAACCTAACTAGTTTTCCAATAAATTAAGTGTACTAACATTACTTTTATGGTAGTTTCACAACATTTTATTAAATTAGAAGTAAAGTATTTGTGGCAAATAGGATTTGTTCCAAAGATCTCAAGCTTTTAGTTACTTGAAATTCAAATTTACATCATTTTCATTTTCATTAAAGACAAACTAGAATAATGCACTAGCAAAATCTATAAATGGAGCTAATTAATTTATTATATGATATAAATCCTATTCAAAGATTTAAAGACATATATTTCATTATCTTCTACTTATCAAAAAATAAATAAATTCAGCTATTAATTTTTACACTAAGAATAATTGCTTTGCTTGGGAATACTTTTATATGAGTAGAAACTTTTTTCACAATTGAAAATTAAGAAAAGAACCCGATTGACAATAAATATCTCCAATCAGCGATGAAGATAGTTTCTAATCATTTCCCTTTAAGGTTACAAACTTGATCAGAATCAAAATGCCATTAAGTGTGAAGCTGTAATATGAAACAAAGAAATTTAAAATTATTTTTACGCACACATATTTTTATTTATCCATCAAAGAAAACTTTCAGAAATAAGAGACGGAAACTAGGTTATCATTATTTATTCTGAAGTTTTGTACTGACTGGTAAATTTTCTCTGAAAAATTAGAAAGTTTTGTAATTTGTTTATTTTTAATTAAAATGAAAGTTATTTAATGATTAATTAAATATGTAGAAATTATTTGAAAGAAATAGCAGTCTAAGTATTTAATATTTAACTGTCAATATATTTGAATTACACACCATAACCAACAAAAATGCCTTCCAAGTACCAAATGGAAAATAAATGTGAATTAAAAATTTTTTTTCCTATCCTGATAAGTATTTAATTAAGTTTAATGTATAATTCAAATTTA
This sequence comes from Stegodyphus mimosarum, assembly GCA_000611955.2. NCBI lineage: Eukaryota > Metazoa > Arthropoda > Arachnida > Araneae > Eresidae > Stegodyphus > Stegodyphus mimosarum. The sequence goes on along the minus strand of KK112450.1, from coordinate 1,209,116 downwards.
TTTATTATTTTTTTTATTTTGATAATAAAATTTTTCATTTGGTTAGAAAAATTATCAATTAAAATTAAAAATATTTAAAAAATAAAAAAAATTATTATTATTATTCATATTTTTAAATTTGCCCTTTCAGCTGCTTTTAGGTCCTGCATACAGCTCACGTGAAATTTGAGTTTGAAACCACTGATTTATGGTTATATATAAGTAATTTATATATGCAGCCCTATGAGTAATTTATACATTTAGAAGAAAAATTCAGAATACTCACCATTATCATGATCAGTTTCCAGCTCATCTCCAGATGACACATGAACAATTTTTCTTGTTGAAATATGTGGACTAGCAGTGGGACTGGTGTCCTGAGATTTGTTACTAGGACAACTACTCATACTGTCAGAATCACTTCCAACTGTAGCTTGGGTAGGAGAACCCCATGCTTTTATTGGCTGCTGATTTCTTATCTTTTCTGCCCCAAAATACAATCAGAATTAGTAAAAGCTGTTTGAGGAAAGAAATGTTTACTTTTCCTTTTAGGAAGATTAGTTTATGAATTAAAGTTTGTTGCCATCAGTAGTTACAATAATAAATAAAATAATGAATTTATTTGTAACAGTTACAAGAAAACTACAAAAACAAAATGATTATAAACCAGAAACAAAGGTATTCTACACATTTTTCAATACTGAAAAAAGAACTTAAAACAGTTTCATTGAGACAAAGTTATTAATTAACAAAATTAAAAATCTAAGCATACCAATGGATTAAAATGGAATGCAAGTATAAAAATTACATAAGAATGTAATTTGTTTACTCATAAAAGAAGTGATAAGTAGCTTGTGAGTATAAAATGAATATAGACACATAACTGTAAATTCATGATTTGGTAATTTTTATGGTATTGAACAACTGATAAAATGTACTTAAAAATATCATTTGCTCTTAGCTGGTTCTTTTAAATACAATCAAGTTGACAAGAAGATGCCTGACAATTGCAATAAAATGCAAAATTTATATCTTTGCATTTGAAACAAAATACAAGAATTAAAAAGTCTATTCAACATCTTAATGTAAAGACTTCTAAGCTGTTTTTTGCTCTATATGATTTTCCAATTATTAAAGCTGCAAAAACTAACAAAAATTTAGTAATAAAATACTGTGCTTAAGATTTGCTGAAATTGCTTAATTACACCACAAAACAACATATAAAAAGCCCCCGAGTTATAAGTATGCAAGTATATTGAATGTTTGTAATGATCACCAATGTAACATATATAGTAACTTATAGTAATAACAATAATTAGTATAATAATGTAACATATAGTATATAATGCACATATATATATAATAATGATAAAAAATATCATCTCATAATGGCTCAAATGTGGTAATAATAATACAGGGTGTTTACAAAGTCCCGGACCCATTTTGATGTTTAATAACTCATAAAAAATGAAGATATAAAGAAACTTATGGCATTTATTCATGGAATAACTCATACATTTTCCATTTCATGTTTGAATATCTTTACTTTCGTAAATATTGTCAGCGATTTTGGTTAATTTCAGATAATTTCAGTTTCCAGTCTAAATATCTGTACTTTTCTAAATATCATCTGCTTATTAATTGCATTTTTCTTTCTTTTGTTTTTGGCAACTATTGCAATGTTATGGCTACTTTTGACGTGTTTGTTCTAGTACTTTTGTATGTGATGTTTTATTTGACCGGATATTAAGGAAAATGCATACACCACAAGAGAAAGCAGAGATTTTATGGTGGTTCATAGAAACGAAATCCATAATGAAATTGCACAAAGAGAAATTGCAGAAGAATTTACCAAAAAGATTCTCCATCCAAAAGCAGCATCTTGCGGTGGAAAAAGAATTTTTTCGAAACTGGAAGTATCGCAGATAAGAAACGTTTCGATTCCCTGCACAAGTGATTTTGATGTTGAGCGTGTCAGAGAGACATTTTTACACAATCCTAGACGATCTGTGAAATCAGCGGCAAGAGAATTGAATATGCCGATTTTGACGGTGTACAAGGTTATTAAGAAAAAATTAAGACTGCATGAATACAGAGTTCAAATTGTTCAAGTTTTCAAACCGGACAATAGGTCTAGGAGGATGGCCTTTGCAACAGATATGCTAAGGAGGATAGAAGATGATGCTGAATTTCTAAAGCGCATAATGTTCTCTGACAAAGAATCCTTTCATCTTTCTGGCATTGTTAATCACCATAATGTGCACATATGGGGTTCTGAAAACCCCCATGAATACCGTGAGGCACAAAGGGATTCCCCAGAGGTTAATGTGTGGTGTGGACTAATGCACAACCGAGTCAATGGGCCTTCCTATTTTACAGAAAAGACGGTCTCATCAGTCGTATACTTAGACATGTTGGAAAACTTCGTATTAGCACAACTAGAAGAGCTTCAGCCACATGTCTTTTTGCAACAAGATGGTGCACCACCTCATTGGGGTACCATTGTTCGTAGTTCTTTGAATGACCATTTTACAGGAAGATGGATTGGTCGAGGAGGACCAATTCCTTGGCCACCCAGATCCCCTGATATAACGCCGCTGGACTTTTTCCTTTGGGGATTTGTAAAGGACAACATTTACAGGAGGAGAGTGTCAAACATTGATGACTTAAAAGCCAGACTTACAATCCCAATGTCTCTGTGGATGCAGACATGCTTGCCGGTACCTGGCGTGAAATTAAATATCGACTTGATATTCTCCGTGCGACGAAGGGGCACATGTGGAAGTTCATTGACAACAGTCATGAAACTTTTTGAGTCTATCTAACCATTTATGTTATTAATTTTAATCTATCTTTATTATTTTAGGAGTTATTAAACATCAAAATGGGTCCGGGACTTTATAAACACCCTGTATAATGCTGTAATAAATAATAAGAATAACCATAAGAATATCATATACAGTAATAATAAGTGATCGATAAATCTTTGCTCTTTCTTTTTCTTCAAATAAGCAGAACATATATATATATATAAAAGAGTTTAGACAGGAGATGAGGAAAATTAAACAAATACAAGTTAAAACTGAATGTTGCATCAATAACTTGCTAGCTGGAAAAGATATTCTAAGGCTACACAGAATTATTAAAAATAAATTAAAAATAAACAGAATTATTAAAAAATGTTTAAAAACATCACATTAATCTGAGGATATTAGAAGAGATATGATAAAGACAGAGAAGATGAACATAAGTATAGGAGATTAAGGTTTGATTATGTTACTGGACGAACAAAGAGCTGCTGTGAGTGATTTATGGAAAAATATATTTAGGGTTTTCAAATACCTTAGATTATTTTAATTAATTAATCCCTTCAAAACTGAAGTATATAAAAACTATGAACTAGTATGATATGTGGATTACATTTGTCTGCCTCCCAGCCACATATACTTGAGAAGTGGTGAAGAGAGGTTTAGAGGTCACTGAAGTAAATAAAACAGCAATAAATATTCAAGTGATACAATGATCTCTGAACATTTCTTAGCATGTAGAAATACATGAAAACAGGGAAACCAATCACTTTAGCTTTTCCAAAGAACTCAGTTCCTCCAGTATTGTTTATGAATTAATTATTATAGGGAGTCTCATTTGCAAGTATCCATAAATTTGATAATTCTTGAATTGCCAGCATGATAAAAGTAAGTTCAGTATATTGGATTCTTATCTGGTTTGTTACAACTGATTTTACATCCTCTGCTTTTTTATTTCATTTGATGTTTTTTTGCTCCCTTTCATTTTAGTTTAACTCCAAACTATAAGCCTTATTCTAAAATACATGACTTTAGTATTTACTGTATCAGTTTTGAAAAAGGTCACATTGCCACATATTTTAAGAATTTATTAGACGAGTATTTAAAAATTATATTTCTAATTAAATACTTAACTATATTATTGTTTCTATTATTATTAAGAATAAATGAAATAAAACTGCAAAATACTTCTAATGCAGCGTAAAATAAATATGTTCTATTTTAAAGCCTATTTTATAAGAGTTTAATATAAAGTCATTAATATAAAGTCATATGTGTCAAAGTAAATAACAATTTTTATAGGAGAAAATGATTTAAAAAAATCTGAAAGCTTTCAGATTTTATATTACACCCAAAGAGGCTTCTTTTAACATTTTCTCTGTTACCTTCATTTATTAAATATCATGTCTTCACACTTAAATCAGAAAATTCAATTCAACAGCATTATCACAAAATAATTTAAAAATGAGCATATCTTTAGAATTTCCGATACACAGTCTCATGCGCTGTAGTTAAAGTTTTTTTTTCGGACAGTGTTGTCGCTGCTCACTTTGAAATCATTGAGTTTCTTCACTGAGAATTTCAAATTTGGGTTTCCAGATGCTCATATTCGGAGGAGGATTACGTTATTCAATATTTGATGGCTCTAGGTACCATTATTTTATCACAATGCGAGAAACATACATACATTTATGCAGATTTTTCATGATTTAATTTCTTTCAATATAACAAAGGGCGATAATATTTGGTGGCAACAGTTTGAAAAGTGATACGGACATTTATAGTGAATCTATGGAAAATGACAAAACAAAATTAATAGCCCTTCTGAGCTAATGCTCCTTTGGTTTAATTATTTAAACAATAATACTCACAAATCCTTTAAAATGCTGTTTTCATTTACCATATATTCTGGCATATAATATGCACCTATAATTTCATACTACATTTTAAAAATTTTTATGTATATTCGCTGTATAACACATAGTTTTTTCTTTAAGAAAAAATCTGAAAGTTATGTTATTATTATGTGCATATTCTAGGGTTTAGAGAAAAGATGGACATAATTTGGGGTAAGAATGCACTTTTGACCTAAATGCACAGAATTACGATTCAGATTTTTTTCTCTGAATGAATGAAAGCACAGTAATTAATATAGTATAAACTATATTAATTACAGCTTTATGTAAAGGAAATTATCCGATAATGAAAATTTTTAAGTTCATAGGCGTGTTATTTCTTTTAAATAAACACCATTTAGATACATAGAGTAATCTGATTTCTGTATGCTCTCCTTTTCCTTATTCTTATATGTATCATTTTTATATTCAGGATGCATATAAGCATTCTGTACCGCACCAAGCACATAGGGAAAAATCCGTCCTTGTGATTGGATATGGCTTCTGATAACATCATTTCCTCTATGCTTAGGAATACCTTGACTTTGCTTGAGCTCAAGGGTACACCTCCATATGTTTCTTTACATTTTGATAGCAGTACCAGAAGGATTATTACGTGCATTGTATTTTCATTGCTATGAGATTACACTTCTTACAACACTGTAGTATGTAACACTGTAGTAAACTAAACTTCCTAAAATGCAACAGGTAACTAATAAATTTCATCTGGATAATTAAAATATTCACAGCATACTGAAAAAGAAATGTAATCATTCAGTAACAACATTAATAAAATATCTAACAGAAAATGAAGTTGGATGTACACTGCATTTAATACCTTCCAGTAAAATAGTTTCACAGAATGCTGGTATAATTGACGCTTGTGTTTAAAATATAAAAATAATTAAGAAAAAAGGGGGATTCATTTAACTTCAAAATTATATTTCTAACCAACAAACACATCAAAAACTTTTCATAAAAAACTCATACAATTACAATCATTTCATAAAATACAAAATAATACAATTTTTAAGAATTTGTTCTTAAAAATTGTAATATTTTTAAGAACAAATTCAGTAATATCTTCTCCTTAATAAGAGTTTTTATTTGACATTAACGGAAAATTAAACAAACTGCACATACAACAGCAAAGAAAAGTAATCTACATTTATATAAGAGAAGGAGTGGAGGGAATGATGTAATTCCAGAAACAAGAAATATTCAAACAATCTCAAGATGAAAAATATTTCCAATTGCTCACTATAAGGCATCATAGGTTTAATTTCAAAAAATATTATAAACAATAAAATTGGTATATATGAGCATAGGAAATTAATATAGCTGATATATGTACCTTTATCAGAATATTTATGTTCTAAAAAATTATGGTTAATAACATCTTCACTGCTTTCAGTAGAACCATTAGACCTTCTAACTTTGTCTAACCTATGAAGTAAAATACCAGTAAATAATAAAATTGAAATATCAAAACCAAATAAAAAAGAATATAAAGACAAACTAAAAAATTGTTTTTATGATCTTTTTTTTAATTTATCAAATCTTGGAAAATGACATTATTACCATTATAATAAAAATTACTATTCTTTTATTTTCAAAATTATTTATCTTCATGCTTAGCTAAACAAAAAAATTGATTAAGCATATCCTATTACTTTTTATATGCATCCTTATAAACACAGGAGGAAAACATAATATTATCCTGTACAAATTGATATTATTGCTGTAGCCTTTATAAAATTTTAAAAATTCATAATTAACATTAATAAATAAACATTATTATTTTTGGAAATAAATGGAAATATAGAACTTTCACACAGAAGTATATTCAAGGTACACGTTAAATTACTGTTAAACCTCTGATGACAAACCTATTTGAATTTAATATCATCTTTCTCAAGTAACTACCTCAAAAAAATAATAATTAATTTCAAATAATTCAGAAAATTAATGCAGTACACATACAAACACACAAATTTTCAAATTATTTCATTAGTGAAGTATTACCCTAGAATCTGAAGCAATAATATTAATAGGTGTTGAAGAAGAGGTATTGCTAGCAAGAAGAATGTTCATGCAGAGAAAAGAATTTTGGTAATCTGTTCAACTGTTCAATAAATCATCCTCAAAATCTTTACCAATAAGGTCATAAGAGGGATCTTCTGATCCAAACACATCACACATATTTTCTTTTTATGAAAATAAATAGTATTTCATAATCTTCAGAGCATCTAGGCTATCAGCATTCAAGAAGTTCCACATTCTGTTATACTATCACTCGTATAATTAGAGTAAACCCTTGCTGAACATGGGGATTACATCATTAATATTTTGTGCAGACAGCAAAATCATATTTCACAAAAATCATTTTCTATGCAAAAAAAATTAATTTAATTGTAATTAAAAGGGAAAAATGAAACAAATTTTAACTGAAAATTTTTTTATTATTGCTTAATTACATGTGACACAATTACATTTTTAAAAGTTATGATTTTTACATGGGACAATGACGGATGCAACTGTTTAAAAGTTTTGTGATAAGCAGTATAGAATTTTTTCAATGCCTGTCTTAAACTGCCCTCTTCTTTCTTCCATAGAGTCACTCACTATTGCAAAATCAGATATTTCCTGTGTCGTATTTAACAATTTTTTTGATTTTTTTAAGTTAAATGTCCTTTATCTTCTACTTTCCTACTAGCTTTGGCTGGTCCAATTTTTCATTTATCATTTCTTGATTTAGTCTTTGACTTCTTTTTCTTCCATCGCTGAAAATAATTTGCTACCAACTGCTTTTGCAATTTGTATGATTTCTTTGGCTTTGTTATCAGTTGATGGAAATCCTTTAAAATTGTTGACAGCTTCTGTCTAGAGCTGATGCCAGCAAACATTCAGTGTTGATGAATGAATGCTGAACTAGATATGAATAAAATAATTCTGGACACATTTAATAGAAAAATTAAGCTGTTTCAACATATTGAATCAGTTTTGTCAATACTGAATATTTCTGTTTTCTATTTTCTTTTAAACTGAATACTCAGTCCAGAAATTTGCACAGTTTTTTCCATTTCTATATAAGACAAGTGACTTTTGATAGTTTCTGATTTAGTATAAAAGAATTTTTTTTAGTGCCATCTGGTAACTATTCTGCTAATTTCATCAAAGCAATGAAAGTAGTTGTTTAACTAAGAATAGGATTCTTGCCATTAAATCTGATGATTTCTCTAGAGGTAGCACCATTTGCATAGAACCAAAACATCCTGCATATGTCTCTTCGTAAACTCCTTTTCTAATGGATTAACCTTTCCAGAATTCCTAATAATTTTTGCAACATTTGCTCCAATGAAAACTTAACTATAAAAAAAGTGATTTCGGTAATCATGAACATTTTTGAAAATGTGTTCAAATGTTTTAATATTGGATACACTTTTATGCGACACAGCACAAAAAGACTGGACCTTCATGGCCCACCAGCGGCCGAGCGGTAAAGACGCTGAACACTGGTAGTTCGGTCCGAGGTTCGAATCCTGCGAACGGGCTGGCTGCATGGCCGTTTTCATGGTTTTCCCCATGTGTAATGTGTATATGAGTCAGTTTCCCTTAGAAAGTCCTCCACGAAGGCATCCTTCCCTTTAGGCAGATAGCCCTTGTGTGCTTTGCCATAACTGAATAACCTAACCTAACCTGGACCTTCATGAGTTTCCTCATACAAGATAATCAAAATATTTTTTGCAATTGTTGAATGATATATTTGTTCTAATACAAAATTTTAAAAAGATAACGAATCTAGATTTAACAAATTAGAAAATTTTAAATTTGAGAAAGTAAAAAAATCTGAGGTCGTGGCTATATCCAGAGCACTGTCATCCTTGACTGAATATCACAAATAGTTATGTTCTCTGAAATGATAATTCTTACAAGACTGGAACCACATGGAACAGTGGATGGTTATCTTATGTTTCATTGTATTTTGACTACGAGTTACAAATGAAAATTGATAAACCAAATATATTATTAAACATGAATATTGAAAAAAAATATATTCATATGACATTGAATGTTCATTACATCCCATCATTTTTTATAATGTTCCACAGAGAAGGCATATTTAACTACACTGAATTATTATAACACTTCCATGTTTTAACAGATGCATTACACATAATTCTCTAAATCTTTTTGAAATTCTTAACTTCCCATTACAAATTACGAATAAAAACCTGGAATTTTAAGTAACATATGTATCAAGTCAAACATTGATAAACATTTTCAGCAGATTTTTCTGAAACTGAAGAAATTCTTAAATTTTAAAATATTTATATGCTATATAATGGAAAAACTTCACTTTTATATTACCTGTTGTCTGATGAATATGGTTCAAATGTAAAAGGCAATGTGCCATTTGCAGTAGAGCCTGTAGGTTGTGGTAACCTTTTTACAAATTCCATGTATTGAGTACCAGGTTCATACAGGCGACTGCTCTCACAAAGAGTCTGATACTAGATCAAAAGGAAAGAATTCCACATTTACTAATATATAGTGATAATTTATGTATTGCAGGTACATAGAAAAACAGTAACATAAATTACTGGATAAAAGCTTCTTTCTAACCTAAGATATATTTTATTTTTACTTTTTGCATGTGATTGTTATATAGTAATATATAAACATTATAAATATAATTAAATGCTAATACAGAATTCAATATACATTTTTCCAAATTTTAAATTAAATTAGATTTAAAAAAAATGCTTTATCTTTAAGATTTATTACCTGGACAGGTGCATGAGCAGCTAATGTTGACTGCAACTGGAAATACCCTACAGTTACCGCTTTCATTGTCTGATCACACTGATAGATCAGTTCACGAACCTGTTGCAGTACTTCCCCCTTGTCAGAAGAAAAATTCAAAACATTAGATTAATTATTCAGAAATTTAATTTAGCATTTCTTAAAAAATAAAAAAATAAACATGTAAAATATAAATATTAGATAATATAAAAAAGGACCTCTAATAAACACATTAAAAAAATATGTTTTCTCTTAAAAAAAAAAAGGTAAAATTCAAACAGTGAAAACTTCCAGTAATACATACTTTTACTTTCTCTAATGCAAGTTGCCTTTCATTTGCTTCTAGGACACATGATTTATAGGTCGTTTCAGCTTCCATTGCTTTTTGTAAAGCATCATCCTCAACTCGCCTTTTTTTGTCAACTTTACTAGTCTCCATGCCTTCACTGCTTTCAGCTTTCAAGGCAGAATCTTTTGCTTTTTCATATTCCTGTTGACGTTGGAAATACAGAGCTTTTGCTTTTCGGAGATTTGCGACTGCCTCATGCTACAAAACCCAAACAAATGATAAACAGGGATAGCTAAAATCAATTTTAAACTGAATTTACATTTTAAATACTGATCATTTTAAAAACCACATTATAGTTCAAGTTTTCAGAGTAAAACGTACATATCTGTACATATATATAATTCAAAAATTCACAGAAAACAATACAAAAATTCATACCATTCTTTTTAGTTCTCTGTGCCATGTTTCTTTAATTTGTTTTCTATATCTTTCATGTTCATTTCGCCTAGCAGTAAGAGGCTAAAAATAAAACAGGAAAATAAGAGAAAAAAAAATTCAGCTATTATGCATGCAAATTAAGCAGAATGAATGAGCATCTTATAAGTAGTTTAGAACAATATAATATTTACCTTTTTAAGTATTTATTTCCATTTTGGAAGCGAAAAAAGAAATGAATACTTTTTTTCATTCGTAAAAAATAATTCAAGGACAAGGTAATAAATGTAATGAAATCATACACTAGTTTAAACAATAACAGCCACACTGCAGAAAAGTTAATAAAAATGCAATAAAAATGAAACAATCTATTAAAAATAATGATTCAAATAATCATAATGAGCAAAAGGAAAAAATGAAGATAAAATGACTGAGTGTTTGAGGCATAAATAAAACACAACAAAGAATACAGAAACTGTGCAAACCTCAATAAACTTGTGTCCTTGAAGAACAGCACATGTTTTTAAAGTGGTCTGCCCATTGTCATAATCCTGGTCTAGTGCCATATAATAAATGGATTGAAAGGGCAGGAAACTCTAAGGAAGGGATACATGGCTTTAGTAAATATTCTATACATATGATGAAATTTACAAATGCACAGTTCTTTCCACAGTTCTTTCCACAGTTCAAAATAGCAAACATAGAAGTGGGGGGGGGAGGAATACAAAACATCAAAAGCAAACATACCTCTTCTTTAAGAATAGGCCTCATTGTTTGTGCTAATTTGACTAGGTTTTTGGCATGCTCAGCTTCTGAAACAGAATTATATAAATTCCATCTGAATCTGTGTCAAAACCATTGAGAATTAAGTAGCATTCATGTAAAATACAGTTGGATTTGGTAGATTTAAAATACATGTTGAAATGCATGAATTAAATTAGATTTTCAAAAATATTTATGTGGCATGGATTATACGACATTATAATGGTTTTTAAAATTACGTATCTAGTGGTGTGCATTCTTTTTTACTTTCATAAGTAATGTTTTATAAAATATATTTATGAAATTCAGTAGTTATTTCTAAAACTAATTTTTCTGCAATACTTTTAAATTATTGCAAAAAAAAAGTATAATCAGTTTTATGGATGTAATTTTGTTTTATTAATCTTTAAATGGTTAACAGAGCATTTAAATCATGCTCTACAATATATTAATATTCCTACTTACTACCAATTTAATATTGCAGACAAAATTTCCGGAGTTCACCCTAATCCCTCACTTTCATACTTGCAACCAAATACTCTGTTAGATACCATAAACAATCTCTAGCCTATTAGCATACCACATAGTTTCAACTAGGTGTATAATTTTTGAGTATCCAAAAACAATTTATTAATAGTCTGCTGTTGACCATAAGGCTTAGTGATAACATAAATGACAGAACAATAAATATTTTATTTTTGCTATGTTATATATACTAATATATAATATTCTCAGATAAAAAAATACTAAATTTATAGTTTCTGATGGATTGATAATAAAATAGTAACAGTTTGGTTGCTTTATAATACAAAGGTAAATGAAATAGATATGATCGCTTATTGTAACATAACTTACACACTAATGAACCATCACAACCATCATCCAATTTTACAGCTTAAAATTTGATGATTATTGTGACATGACACAATCACATCCATTTCATTTACCTCAATATTATAAAACCACAAAATTGTTGCCATTTTATTATATCTAACAAGTTTGAAATATGAAAAACTAGGAGGTTCTTACATGAAAAACACAATATTCTAGGAGTCTTTCATGTTACAAAGTGATGCCACTATACACACACACACACACACACACGACCGGATAAAGGCAGTCATGCCATTATGGGGGTTGAGTTCTAGGTGTCTGGACATTTGGAGTAAAAATGTATTTAGTTTCAATTATATGCCTGCAATAATCTTCTTTGCAATATGTATATCTGAGCATATAATATGTGTATTTAGTTATTTATTTTTTGGTACTTGCTATAAGGTCTGCTTTAACAACTGTGAGATCGTATGGATTTTGAAATTTAATTTCAGTGTATAATAGTAATAAAAATAGAAAATTAACATATTTATTCAGAGTGAACAAAAAGTAAAGTTGAATGAACCATTATAAAATTGAATCATCATCATCAGTATAGTATAACATACTGTAACAAAACAGAATCTTTTTTTCTGCAAGAAATAATCTATTTCAAAATTCTGAATGGAAAAAAATTCAAAAGAACAGAAAATTCATTGAAATTCTGAATGGAAAAAAATTCAAAAGAACAGAAAATTCATTGAAATTCTGAATGGAAAAAAATTCAAAAGAACAGAAAATTCATTGAAATTTTACCTGACAGATTTCTTGAAAAGATCTCAATTTCATTTCATAATTCATGTGGGATTTCAAGAATCGCACTCATTCTTTTTCACCACACAACAGGATTTAACATATTGCAAACAGTACCAGTAAAATAAGATCTTGCAAATAGTGCCCTTTTATAAAAAATGGCGAATCTGTCAATCAAAAATTTGCCACAAGTATCTAATGAAAATATAAAATTAGAGTAAATGGAAGTGATGGAATACAGGAAAAAGCACTTTAACATTTCTCAACCAGCAGATAACATCAATTTAAAACGTTCAGTATTTTGCTAGACTTAACATATAATACCAATATATTTAAAGCAGGAAGTAACATATTTTGAATTTGTTATTAGCTTACAAGCAAAATAATGAAACCTAGCCAAAAGTTTCTAAATTTATCCTCAACTAAATATTATAAAGAACTTAAATAAAAGGAAAAGAAATGTATTTGAAAACAAATTATTACTTATCAAACTAATGTAGAAAAAACTTTCTACTACAATGGAAGCTTGGATCAGGATTGCCTCATATCACAAATAATTCATTTTACAAACAAATTATCTGAACAAAAAATGGCTTGGATGATCAAGTGTGTTTAATATGTCTAAATTGTGTTTAATATGTCTCAAGTTACGAATCCTCAAATGGGCAACAAATAATTTTTAACATGTTTTGAAGTAACCTGTGGCACAGAATATATACTCAGGAATTCTTGAAATATCATTTTAATATTTTCCATAGCTCTCATTAACAAAGCCTGGGAGCAAGTGGCTTACCTTACCATGAAATTATAACCAGATTGAGATGCAGGCACAGACTCTGACACTTAAGATTTATTTTTGTTATCTGCTATACTGTGTCTCTAAGCTAGGGGCCTAGGGCATGCAAGTTAACAATAGAACATGAACACATGGGAGGAGTTTCTAGAGAACTATGAAAGTGAGTGCAACAGCTTCAGAAGCAACAACAAAGTGATCATGAAAAAAATGTCAGCACAGGAAAGAAGAAAAGATGTTCTTTGACGAATGGAGTTTTTGTAAAATAGAATAAGTAAGGTTATTACCCAGATAAAAAAAAATAACAAGCTACAGCAAATGCATTTTTAATGCCATATCTCACTTTAGAAAATTTTAAAACACAGACAACTAGTGGAACTAAGAAGCAAAGAAAAGACGAAAGAAGATGCCCCAGGAGGACAGAAGCCTGATGTTGTTATGGAAAGGAACTCTTCATCGAAACAATAACATGTCCTCTCCTTCTCTTCATTTTTCACTTACGCCACTCACTTCCTTTTGTACAGGTATAGTAAAGTTAAGTTTTTATCTATTTTAGTTTATTATCATGATCATCTTTTTTTGTCTTAATTTAACGATTTCCACTAGTTTTGTATAATGAGCTGACATACAAAGGACTGTTATGAAATTTAAATGAATAGATCCATCATTCTACAATCCAGTAATGGATAAATCAATTTTACATAAATTCTTATGGAAAAAATAGTTTCAGGTAATAAACTTTTTTAAATCATCAACAACCTTTAGGAATGAATTAAATTTCTGAATTAAGGTTTCACTGTACTTCTTTTAAAACAAAATAAGTAAATTATTTAAAAAAAAAAAAAAAAAAAAAAAAGGGGAAAAGAAAGAGAATTTTAAAAAAGGTTTTTAAT
>KK112450.1:1184196-1194765 GCA_000611955.2 Stegodyphus mimosarum | reverse complement strand
AGTGTACAGTAAGAGCATCTGTAAAATACTGGTTTTTAACTGAAGTAAAATAATAATAATGATCATGATAATAAACTAAAATTTATCTAGTTTTGTTAAATGCACATTTTTAAACAACTAGAATGTGTTTAAAATATACATTGTGACAACAAAATAATTACTCTCCCCCCTCTTGATAAGCAAGTTATTAAATTCTGTTCTTAGTTATTATAATACATATTTAATACTCATATATATTTCAAGTGTAATACAGTTTCTGTTTTTGAAAAATACATCACAACTGTTAAAAAAGTCACTATTAATATTCTGATCAAAAAAAAAGGCCAAAATAAATAAAAATAGTTGCCAAAGTATACAGCAATACATTTTCACACAAAGAGCTTAAGGAACAATAAAAACTCTTGAAAGTCAAAATATTTCAAAAGTGTTTCAAATAAACACTTAAAAAATGTCTTTATTTCAAACATATTTGATTTCTTTCAAATTAATGAGAAATATGCAAATTCAAATAAGATCTGATATATAAGCAGATTTTTCATTCTTAGATTTAGATCCAATAATTCTATTTAATTCTATTGCACACTACTTGCTTTTCATTTATATATTTTTGCAATATTAACTGTCACTCATTCTTAAGTTTTCATATAGAACACTAAGAGCTCAAAGTATTCCCTTATTAATTCCTGAAAAGTTTAAAATGCTTATTTAAATCTTAAGAAACTGCCCAGTAAAAGCTTGTATTACAGATATTCTAATCCATAAATTGATAATTTCCAATATACTCTCTGTTGAAAAATATTTAACAGTACCTAAATAGATAAATTTTTCCTGAAATTCTCATTTTTTGTTCTTAAAAAGTTCAATAACAAATTAAACAGCTTCAGGTAATTTTGAAAGTTTGTATATCTAAGTAATTAATTATATTTATTTACATATCTCTATCATTCACATTTCTTTTTCTCCTAGCATTTTCAGTACATTATTTTGAAACATCTAATTTATACTAAAAATGTATAAATTGCAAATATATAACAAAGTAAAATAAGTAAATATAAAATAAATTAAGTAATTAAAATAGTAATCATAAGTGATTTTTTTAATATAAAATACAGGAATATTAGTGCATTTATTCATATGATGTGCTTTTCAATCTTCTAACCCCTTCCTTTTTAACCTTTTCATTCAATACAAGTAAATATACAGTGTA
The DNA here is from genome assembly GCA_000611955.2 of Stegodyphus mimosarum. Classification (NCBI taxonomy): domain Eukaryota; kingdom Metazoa; phylum Arthropoda; class Arachnida; order Araneae; family Eresidae; genus Stegodyphus; species Stegodyphus mimosarum. The sequence goes on along the minus strand of KK112450.1, from coordinate 1,193,558 downwards.
ATTTTTCTCTTCTGGCTTTTCAAAAGATAAAACCAATATTTAAAGGGGAAGAACAGAGAGAAAGTATGCAAGTAAATGTGATTCCTATTGTTCGACTGTCTTACTGGCAACCATGAGCGCAAACACGCATGCGCCATTCGGACCGATTTATTCTCAAAATGGGGTGGATAGAATCAGGGCAGAATCATGTAGTAGGGATTTTACATAAGAAGACAAAATTACTTTTAAGTAATCTAAGCTGATATGCTGATCATCATTTATTATTAGTTGTTTTATTAAATTGTGTTTAATATTAAGCATTTATGTATATATTCTTAAAAATACAAGTGTTTTCTAAAATTAGTTTTGCAATATAACAGTACTTTATAAAAAAAAATAAGTAAATTTTATTATAATTAGTCAATTATTATATTTTATTTATAATTTTCATTATTATATTATTATTACAATGAATTCTAATAATTTAATTAATTATATGGCAGTGATAATTATTATAATTACGGTGTAATTGATAATTAGTTTATCTTTTTTATTTTCGAACTATGATCTATCTGCATTATTACACATTGAAAAAAATTTTCTATTAATTAATTATAATGATTATACAGTGATAAATAATTATTATATTTATTGAGTAATTATAGTAATTATAATAACTATATTATAACAAATAAATATTACATTGCTTCGATTTTTGCGCTGAAAGCTGTATGCAGTATTACATGTACTAGGGAGCTAAAAAACGAAATTTCTTACCTCAGTACTTATTATTCTGTATCACAGTCACTACACATATCAAAGTTGTCTTTCTCTTCATCAGAGGAAATAATCAAAGATTTGTACAAATCTTCAACCAAACCATCTTTTTTCCAGTAGTCATTTTCTACACGAGTGCAGTACTTCTTCCATTTTTCTATCGTTACACTTTCAAGAGCTTCTTTTGTATTTTTTAATAACTTATTCATTTCCATGTCTCCAGATGTGTTGCAGTGAACAAATTGCTTTATTTCATCCCATATGAATTCAGTTGCATTAATGTCGCAGTGGCATGGAAGCAGATGTAGAGCCGTAATACCATGTTTTTCGAGCATTGAATCAAATTTATATGACTTTTCTTTAGGAGCATTTTGTTTCACAAATTCCATTAACTTCACTTGCCGTAAAACTGGAGAGAACTGCACATTTTTTTTAAGTAACCAATGGCTATTTTCTTCTTTTTGGCTTGCCATAGTTGGACATTTATTTACTTGAACAGTGTGGTAGGAGGTACTGTCTAGAATCACTACAGCATTTGGTGGAAGATTCAGAATGAGTTTTTCAGAAGTTCACTTTTCAAAAACAGAAGAATTCATTTGCCCGTGGTAGTCTGCAGATGTGGTATTTGCTTTGTATACTAGAGACGTATCAGGTAAAAATCCCGTATCTCCTCCAGCACATAAAACAATAATTCTTTTCGATGCATTGCCACTCTGCACGATGCCAAAAACTGCTTCCAATTGCCAACACTTTGAAAATGTTATGTTGCTATCCACCCAGGTTTCGTCCAAGTAAATGAGAGGTCTTCTTTCACGACGAAATTGCTTCACTTTTCTAAGGTACTGTGTTCTTTTTAACACAATGTCACTTCCTTCAATTAAAACTTTTCTCTTGTTTTGGCTTTTTCTCCATACAAATCAAATACTATGCAGTACATTTCTTAATGTTTCTCTTTTCCATTTAAAATCAATTTTTTCTTACAGCACAGGAAGTAATTTTGAAAGGGATGGAATTTTTTTTTCATTAATATAAAATTCATGAACAGTTCTTTGAATCACATCGCATTCAAAACCATCTAAACCAATCCTGTTTAATACTTCTTTTTGGGGCTTTTTTTTTTCAGGGAACTAAAAACTGGCTCTTCCTCCCTTTCTGCCTCTCGGCGAATTTTCTTTATTGTCGTCAGCGATACTCCTGCAATACTGCTGGCTCTTTTCGTGGGCTTTTCGTATATGGAAATGCTAAGTTCTCCATTCTCGGCTTCGATGTCACAAAATGTAATGACATTACGCAGCAATTTCTTAGTATCACTGTGAAAAGCTTTGTTTTTACCAACAGAACTCATTTTAACAATAAAAACAAGCTATCCCTAATGCTTACACAAAAGATCGCAATATTGACAAATGTGAAGTAAACAATCAACCACGATCTAAATAAATCCCACGTAAATGCGGTGGAAACCTATTGATCAGTTTTCTTTCTTTACAACAAAAAAGAATACATCCGCTAAAGAATATAGTTCCTTGATATTAGAGGTCTTATCTTTAAAAGTAAGCAATGAACTATGCATCGTTCATATAAAATTCATACATTATGAAAAAAATTTCAACATTCTAGGTTTCTGGGCTGCAAACCAATTTGAATCTTAGCATTTATTTCTACAAACCCCCCCCCCCAAAAAAAAACTAACTAAAGGCGCGAAAAACGATGCAACATCATCACCCGATGACATAAGGATTTTCTCTCCCTCGATCATATAAATTCCCTTATACTGATGAAGAGAGAACTTTCATGTGACCTCTCACCTCGCAGCATTTATAACTGATGCCCCTTTTGCACGATTCTATGTGTTTTGGCGAAATGCCAACAGAGGCTTCTCAATAGACGGTCAAACAATATCTGTATTCCACTAGCATAATTTATTTAGTACCCTATTCATTGATATTCTTAATATTTAGGTATGATAATGAGATATATTTAGTATATGAAAGAGACATTAATGCATTAGATATTTAGTACATTTTACATTTTCTTACAACATTTTGACCTCAGAAATTTTTTGCTTGCATTTTCTAGTTGGTGGCAAGGCAGTATGTGATTGTAAGTGAATCAAATATTTAAATCAGAAAGTGTACTGACAGAAGCTAGATTATCTTCTCAATGCTCACAGAAAAATGCCTATTCCCTATGGATCATCAGTGAGTTGTATTTCATCATGACAACATAAGACTCCACACATTATATTCTAGCTCACAGGAAGTTATGGGATTTTAGGTGAGAACTTGTATCACATCTCTCATTTCATTGAGTATTCCTCCAACATATCAATTCTTTGGTCACTGCACAAATTTCTGCAGGGGCAGAAGTATGACAATATAGAAAACTTCCACGATGGAGTACAAAACTTCTTCCATAACAGACAAAAGTAATTCTTTGGTAGGTGTGAGAGAGAATATTAAATAGATAGTATAAAATTATTGACAGTAATGGGAAATGTATTACAGATGGAATCTCATCATCAAATTTTATGTATAATTTACAGTTTCCAGTCTGATCCAACAGGAATAATTTTATTATAAAGAACCATCGTCTAAAATATTTAAGACTATGATTTCAGCTTAAAAGGAAATACAATATATTCTGAAGTATAACATACACCTATAATTTCAAACTATATTTTTAAAATTTTAGCTATATTTGCCATATAATGTATACCCTTTAAGAAGAAACCCAAGAGATACATGTGCGATGCTCTTATCTTTTAAAGTCATTCAAAGAATTTCTCCAGACTTTGAAACAATGGTATACTGAATTAACAAGCGATAAACAGAACAATATATATGTGGGGGAAATTGGTTGAGGAAGTAAATAATTCTGAAAAGGTGGTGGGTGGTATTCAATGCAGCTGTGTATAAGAATGTTATTCTAGGTTTCGAGAAAAGAGAGAGATAATTTCGGGTAAGAATGCACTTCTAATCTAAATTAGTCAGACGTTTTCTTTGAATGAATGAAAGCACAATAATTAATATGCTTTATGTAAAGGAAACTATTTGGTAATGAAAATTTTTAAGTTCATAAGCTGTGTCATTTCATTTAATCAAATAGCATTTAGGTTCATGCAGAAATCTATCTGTATGTTTTTCTTTTCCATGCTTTGAAATGTATTATTTTTATATCTGGCATATAACGCGCAGCAATAAATTTCAATCTTATTTTTTGTGTTAAAAGTGCACGTTATATGCCGGAATATACGATACATTAATTTTTATAATAAGAGAAAAATCATAACAAGATGACTCATCATACCTGCACTGCAGCGCTTTTCAATGTATGTCATAACATCCTTGGCATACTTTGACCAGACTTTAGCTCGCCTTAAGGCCAGATCAACCCCATCATTTAGTCTTGCTAATCGAGCATCAATTTCTTCAGGTGGAAGAGTGGTAGCTAAAAGTTAAGTCAGTTTTACTCTTTTTTTGGTCATTTGAATGTTATAATTTGACTTCTAAATTAAAATAAATATATTTTAATTATAATTTCTTGCACTAATTATGAAATGTAACTTCCCCCATATATGTAAATATGAAATAAAAAGTTTCATTCTTCTAAAATATAAGAATTTAGAATAATTTAGAATAAATTTGAATTCCTATTTTCATCATTAATAAAAATATTTTATTTTTACACATATAAGCAGAATTTTTTATTTCTTTTGAAGCTTATTAAAACATATTTTTCAATTTATCAGTTTATTTTCAATTTTGCAAAAGGAAAACTTTGTTCCAAAAACAAGCATAATGTGACTAACAGATAAAAATTTTAAATGGTAATCTGACAGCTATGCAATTAAAATAAATATGTGCAACACTTACCAAATCTCTTATCTCGTACAAACGAATCGCATTCACCTTCAGTAGATAACAGGTTATCACATGACTAGAGAGAAAAAAAAAAAAAATTCAGTGACAATAGATATGCTTTAGAATATCATATTATAAACTGAATGAACAAATGTATGATGCAAAGTTTCCAGTTATAACATAGCAGATTCTTCTAAGCAGAATTTTGGCTTTTAAAGAACTATGTACTTTTTTAATCTTCAGGATACATCACTCACATTTTTCAAATTAGCTCATAATTTCAATCAAACTGATGAAGGAATCTTAGATATGATTTAACCAAGATTTTTTCTGTAACAGACATACCATGCCTTCTTGCAACCATACTGGTCCATTTTGGTTTATTCCTTTTCCCATGCCTTTGGGCTAGAATAACAGCTGAAACAGAATTGTCAGGAACAACAACCAAGAAACATTTTTTAATGTCAGGACAAAATCATCCAAAAACTTTAACATTATATTTTCTTTTTATGAATATATTTTCAGCATTTATCAATTATTCATTTCTGACTCAATAAGTAAATAATCTTCAGTAATGAAAGGAATACATAATTAAAAAATCATGTTTCTGTTGGGACACTTATTTCCTTCCAGCACGAACAAAGGCTGCACAGCGATTTTGTCTTTGAGTAACATTTCAATTTTCATGAGGCGGTTATTAGAACAAAAACACTTTCTTTGAGAAGAATGTCTCTTTCTTGAAGGAACAGGATAATCACTTATTTATCTCTTGGCAAATCTGAAGTTGTAAAATCATTGCAGTTAAAAAAATGATAAGAAGGTAAAAGTGTTGCATGTGTCGTGGTTATAAAGACAATTTTCACCAAGATGGAAGCCAAGCCAAGCCAAGCCAAACTGCTGACACCTAATACTGAAGAAATACAGGAACAGGGAAAAGTGGATGAAGAACCAGAATCTTTGCCTCTGGATTTAAAGGTTTTGTTCTACTGCACTACTGTTGTAGCACAACATTCATCATGGAGCATGCAGTGCCTACCTTAGGAACCAGCCCAGCAAGGAATCTCATGCACAGTGTTCTCAGTTTTCTGCTACTGGGTGACCCCTCCATACTGCAGGTTTTTGTCATGCATTTCTACATTTTTTTTATAAAGAATTCTGATTATTTTACTGTGAAATATCAACTGGTATTTTGATAATGCTTTGATTTCTATGCATATTTCATTGTTCATAGGTACAGTTTTTATTCATTTCATACAGAATCTTATTAGATGCATGCATAAATATTTCATTTCATTAGTTCTGGATATTTCTGTTCTGCCATATGTGTCAACTCACGAAAGGAAACCATTGCAAAACCAGGTAGGCAATCATATCAGAGGATATCAGATATATCCTGAGTGTGAAGCAATTGCAATCAAAACAAAAAAATCTCAAAAATTATGATGCAGCTGAGGAAGTACACTAAAACAAAAGAAAAAAAGTGCCAAGTGTTATGACTTTAAAGGAAAAATACCTTCAACTGGTCATAGAAATAAACTTTCATCTAGATGCACAGTAAATTAAAAAATAGGTACTTCTTTGTTATAGCGGGCTCGATATTTGAATTGAAAATCAATTGGGATATCTCACCAAAATCTGGCTGCATGTTCTTAGACATCACCACATGATCACATATTAACGCCAGCTGCATGTTCTTATACCTTGCCATGTTATCAAACATTAGCATTGTACTGTATTTTTGCTCTCACCACATGTTCTTATATTATTCCTTTTTGATGAGATTTTTAAATTCGTATTGTTTATTTAAAAATATATTCATTGCATTTTTTTGTGTGTGTTAACAATCTTTAATTTACCAAGTAATGAGGTGAATGTCATATAATTTTTTTCAAGAAAAAGCATTCTTACCTGAAAAATGAGTATGTGAAAATAAATGGCCGTAACATGAACTTTATGTTAACAATAAAATCTTTATCTCCCACACATAATGATAAATAGAACCTTAAATAAAAACCTAGCAGGTCAAAAATTAGAAAACTACAAATAGCAGGTAATCTACCCATTGACTCGTACATGGAAAAAAAAAAGCAATTTCATTTTAAATAACATTGCTTCTTCCCATATGCAACATGAACGAAGAAAGTATTAATGTGTGAGAGTTTCATAGCCTGAATTTCAGGCATTCATAATTTTATTCTAACTATATATTTGCAACTTAACATTAGTAATTACATGTTGAAATATATTATGGACATAATATGTTGCCACAAATTGTCTGTTCCTTCCACCATAGTTACACACCTACTTCAGTTTAAAGATGTAAAGAAATAAACTGAAAATTGCATGCTCATTTAACATAAGAATTTTTAATGTAATTGCCAAACCATTACTAACGGAATACATATACAAATTCTAAAGTTGCAAAAGACACGAAAAGGGTGCACTCCAAATATTTTCTAAGGAATTTAAACTCTCCTAAGATATTTTTCAATTGTATATTTGCTATTACTGATCAAATGATCGAGATCATACATAACAGATTGGAGACAATTTTATAAATACTGTCTGACTATGAAGTATTTCTTCATATCAAATTCATATATCATAATTATGAAAATGTTAAAAGATATCAAAAACTAATAACTTGCAGTGTTGATCAAGAAAAATTTATAAGCATGCTAACAATGAATATATTTTTTATACTAACAATAAATATATGGTACCTCGCTGTTAATTAAAAAAAAGTGACTGTATTAAAAAACATGTATATGTATGCATATATGTAAATACATACACACAAACATATGCATATATGTATGCATGTATGTAAATACATACACACATACATATATACACATGCACACAACATACATACATTTCTGAATTAGGTCCCAAGAACAGAAAAGTACAGAATATATCTTCCTCATATAAATTTTCTCTCACAATGCAATACCAAAATAAGTGGTAGATTGACTGGCCTAAATCTGGTGAATAACAGACATGTAACTGAAAAAACTGTTTGGAGAGTTTAGGTTCTTTAGAAAATATATGGAGAGCATACTTTTTTTTTTTCAAATTTAGAATTCATGTATGTGTTGTGTTAATAATATCTGGAAATTGTATAAAAATTATTATATTAAATAAGCATGCATTTTCAATTTATGTTTTTACTTCTTTAAAACTGAAGTCTGTATTTAATCATGGTGAACGAATGAACTGCATCCACGTTTCGGGAATTTTCAATGGATTCTCATAGGCATCATTGTATAACAATTAATCTAACTATGGTTTTGGGAGAAATTTTAAGCAAGCAGGTTGGATATTTTGCAGCTGTACTCCATGCATCACTTTATGCTCTTTTCGCATGAATGCTCAGCAAATGACAACTTTCATACTCCAAAAGCATATCAACATACTTTTCAGCACACTATAGCATGTCTTTGGCAATGGAATTCTTTGCTTCACTTGAACATATGATAGTCATTTGCATGAATAACTAACATACAACACCCACTTTGCATCTTCAGTTACACTATGGCCACTACTGCCTCAGGTAATTTCACGAATGGCAAATAATTCCATGGCCTTTGGAACATAAATATTATCCTGTTGACCATTGGTAGAAATTTCTACAACAGTCACCAATCATTATTGTGGAGATCTAATGGACGCAGTTATCCATAACTGCTGCTAAATCGTGTTACTTGGCTAGTCAATCGGGTAACATGCAAATACTGCTCCTGGATAGACATATAGTTAAATATAACAACCATTATACTTATCACAGTGCACAGAACAAGCAGAGAAATTTTCTGAGACCTCTATACAGTTACAGAAATTTTTAGAACAGTATCCAAACTTTCACTGGACAGCCTGATGAAAATATGATCCTTAAAAACTGAAAAATATTTTATAATAAATAATTTTTTCTCCTAAAAAACAAGCAATCTAACAAATAGCTAAAGAACTAAAAAAATTTTATTTAAAAAAAATGAAATAAATATTACAGTTGCTTTAAAAACATAAAGATGGTAAACATATGTGCTAAATTAAGATGATATCCACCTTCTAGCACAATGAACATAGATATACGAATTAAGATAATAAACGCAGCCACAGCTTTTAAAAACAGAAAGAGGCTCTTGAAAGCAAATATATATGTATAGCATGTTTAACAAGTTCATAATTTTGCAGTTTAATTTTTGTCAAACAATAACATTAAAACTCCCCTCCAAATATGAAATAAAGTACCTAAAGCATGTGAAAGATTTTGTTATAGAAATAAAAAATGAACTTACTCTGGTTTTTGGTACAGGTTGGGATGAGCTATCTAAATCACCCATCAAATATTCAGACACTCTGAAAAAGAGAAACACATTTATTAAATGAAGATTACAGTTATATATAAATAAAAAAAACATATTTACATATTATTCATACAAACACAATTTCAGTTTCAGCATGCATACTAACAAACTATGAATGTTATTACATTGCTAGTTCAGATCAGCGTGATTTTGAGCATGTACATTTTATGTGCAAAATATGTTAATAAACTGCAGATTATTAATACATTTTGCATTAATACCAAAGAGTTTTAGAGTGATAATATTTTTTAATTTAATAAAAAAAGTAAAAGTTTTCAAATACTGTGAAAACTAATAAATTCACTTTCTGAATTATATATGATTAATATTTTTTTTACAATACAAAGTATTCTTCTCTTCCAACTGTATTCTCAGTCGA
>KK112450.1:1147912-1166316 GCA_000611955.2 Stegodyphus mimosarum | reverse complement strand
CGACGACGCCAATTTGAGCGAAGAAGTCAGTGGAGTTCGCCAAGACCCCAGCAAAAGCAAAATCAAAGTTACGGGAATAAGGCGAAGCAATGGCCGAAGAAAGATGTGTCTCCTAAAGCGAGCGGCGAACGAAGGGAATTCAATAGAAGAACAAGCAAAGATTCCGAGGGCAACCAGAATAAGAAGAATTTAAACTAAGATGGATTTCTTCAAGGAAGGTGAAGAAGTCCGAAGCAGCGCAAAACCCTTCCAAAATCAATTTAAACACCGTGGTCGTGAAGAATTTGAGTTTGCCAAAGATTGAAGTTCTAATTAACAACATACCGGCGACAGCCCTCTTGGATACAGGAGCTCAAAGCAGCTTCGTATCGGAAAGATTCTTTAAAAAGCACTTTCGCCGTTACAGAATTTTTAGTGCAAGAAACACGGATGTCATAGCGACCCAAGGACAAAAATGTAGCTGTTTAGGAAAAGTACCGTTGTTCGTGCTTATCAACAACGAACAGGTAAGAATCCTGTTTTATATTGTGCGTAACTTGCAAACGTGTATTATTCTAGGTGTGGACTTTTTTAGTTTGGCAGAAGCAAAAATTGATTTTAAAGGGGGAGAGTTGACGTTAAATATGAAGCCAATTGAAATGAAGAATGATAAGCCCCCGCAGCTGGACTTGGAACATTTACCAGCAGAAGAAAAAGAGAAAATCCAAGGACTGGTAAGTAATTTTTCGAATTTATTTAGTGATGTACCGGATTTTACACAGGTGGTGAACCACGACATTGACACGGGGGACGCTCAGCCAGTTAGGCAAAAGCCATATAGATATGACAAAGTCAAAGAGGAAATAATTGAATACCATATTGAGGAAATGATAAAAAATAAAATAATAACTCCTATTTCGAGTGCATATGCGAGTCCGGTGGTTTTATGTAAAAAGAATAACGATTACCCGATTACGCACCCGAAGCGGTGGCGTTTTGCTATAGATTATCGCAAGTTAAATTCAGTTACAAAATATCCTGCATATCCGTTGCCGATAATTGAAGAAATAATTCGAAATATTTCGTCTACAAAATACATGACTACATTAGATCTCACGAGTGGCTATTTTCAGATTGGGGTAAAACCCGAGGACGTACACAAAACCGCGTTCATAACGAAATCTGGTACGTACGCATTTCTTAGAATGCCGTTCGGATTATCCGGCGCGCCGGCAACGTTCCAAAGATGTATGGACATCGTCTTAAGACCAGTCCTTGGTAAAAGCACTTTCATATATTTAGACGATATTATAATTACGAGTAGTACTCTAGAACAACACTTACAAGATTTAAGAAAAGTATTTTCATTGTTAAACGAAGCTGGTTTAAAGATAAATGCGTCTAAATGTAAATTTGCCGCAAAAGAGTTACGTTATTTAGGATTTAAAATTTCCCAAAAGGGAATCGAAACGGATCAGTCAAAAATAGTAGCCATTAGAAATTATCCTGTTCCTAAAACAGCGAAGAAATTATCGTCGTTTCTCGGGATGTGTTCATATTACCGGGCTTTCATTAAAGACTTTGCAAAAATAGCTGAGCCACTGCTAAAGTTGAAAAGAAAAAAAGCTAGGTTTTCGTGGTCAGCAGAAGCCAACTTGGCGTTTCAAAAATTGAAAGACGCATTGACTCAAGCTCCCGTCTTAAAATTTCCAGAAGGGGATAAAGGATTAGAGATTTCAGCGGACGCTTCAGATTTCGCGATTGGTGCAGTGCTTTCCCAAAATGGTCAGCCCGTGGCTTTTTTCAGCCGAACATTAAATGAAACCCAAAGAAACTATTCCGCAACAGAGAGAGAAACTCTCGCAGTGTTAGCATCAGTACAGAAATTTCGTGTGTTCTTTGGAAGTTCTCCAGTAACTGTATATACCGACCACGCGGCGGTCACTAGACTCTATTCTGGAAAAAATTTATCACCCAGATTAATAAGGTGGGCTCTCAAATTACAGGAATATAACCTAATAATTAAACATACGCCGGGAAAAGAAAATGTTGTGGCAGATGCTTTAAGCAGAATTAACTTAGATGAAAATGGAAGTGTAATTAAGATAGCCATGTTAACATCCAAAGTATTAGATTCTCGTGAAACAGTAATAGCCGAACTCAAAAAAGATCCGGAGTTCAAAAATATATACAATTATTTGGCCGACCCTGAGAATTTCAATCATCCGGATATTGTGCCGATAAGAAATAGGGCCGAAAATTACGAATTAATTGACGGACTGTTATTCTATACGAAAGCTACTAATGAGAATCATGAATATAGACCGGTTATCCCAGCTAGCATGAGGTTGAATGTATTAGAAGAGTTGCATGATTGTGCCATTTCGGCTCATTTAGGTATAAGAAAAACTGTTCAGAGAGTTCGCGAGGCAGTTTTCTTTCCAGAACTGCAAAAGTTTACTAGGGCGTATGTCCAGTCGTGCCCAACATGTCAATTAAATAATTATGTTAATTTCCGCCCGGCCGGGTTCCTAAATAGTATTAAATCAGAATTCCCAAATCAAATAATAGGCATCGATTTACTTGGACCTTACCCTCGAAGTAAAGTTAACAAAAGCCGATATCTTTTAGTTATAGTGGATCATTTTAGCAAATGGTTAGAGTTAATTCCGTTAAAACGCGCGTCTGCAAAAATTGTAGTAGATTCAATTTTAAATAAGTATATTTTAAAATACGGGGCGCCCCTAAAAGTTATTTCCGATACTGGTCCCCAATTTGTTAGTAAAATGTTTGGGGAAATGTGTGCAAAACTGGGCATACGTCATCTAAAGATGGTCCGGTATCGTCCGCAGTCAAACATAGCGGAACGGGTGAATAGAAATGTAGTGAAAATAATTCGAAGTTATGTGAAAAACTATCACTCTACTTGGGATAGCCATATAAATGAATTTGCATTTGCCCTTAGGACCGCCAAACACGATACTACACAAAAAACTCCCGCTGAACTGTTTCTTGGGAGAAAAATTTTGACCCCCTTGGACAAGCTATTCTTTGTCCAGGAAAGGGCAGAAGAATTTAAAATGAGTGATATACAAAAGTTGATACGGGAAGCGACGGGAAATATAGAAACGGCCCAGAGAAAACAAAAATTATATTATGACCTAAAAAGAAGAGAGGTCAAGTACAATGTGGGAGATGAAGTGCTTAAAATTAAGCACAACTTGTCAAATGCCCCAGAAGAAAAGGTGGGGAAATTCTTTCCGCGTTTTGAAGGCCCGTTCATAATTGAAAAGATAACAGGGGCAGTGGTTATATTGAAAAGAAATGACGGGCAAAGAATCACGGCGAATGTGGATCAAATTAAGCCGTACTATAATAGAAATAAAATGCCAGTATTTAAAGATTTATTTCAGGATCCGAGGCAATCGACTAGCCAGGAAGATGTACTTCAGAAACAGCAGGAACCAGCAACAACGGCATCGAAAAGTCAGAAAAAGAAAGCTCCCCCTCAACAAAGTAGAAATAGGAACAAAAAATGTGGATATAAAAGAAAGTCTCACGATGCAGGTGACCAGAGCTACGAACGATCCTACGAGCATACAAAGAGAAGAAAGCAGAATGGGCAAGGAAAGCCCAATGTATCCAAAAGAACTGTGGAATCATCGGACAGGTGCCTGAGAAGCAAGAAACGTCGATTGCAGCCTGAGAATCAACTTCCCGAATACAGCAGGAACCAGGACAAGCAACGAACAAGGGTCCAGGAGAGAAGGGCCCAGTCCACCAAACGTCCAGCGGAGGAACCTCCTCTACAAAGCAAATTTCCGAGGATACAACGACGGAATTTCAAAAGGAAAAGAGATGAGCAACCTCCCAAGGACCAAAAACCAAAATCCAGGAGACTCAATCAAGCGACAACGTACTCGACTTTCAAAGATTGGGCCAAGAAAAGGATGGACGATCACAATAAGATAAGTAGAATTCCTTATTCAAAAGTTTAGTTAATTTTTGAGTGTACTGCAAGTTGCAGGGCCGATTTTACCTCAAGCGAGGTTGAGTTTTGCGCCAAGTGGGCGATAAGTTCTCATATTGAAAGTAAAATGTTTTTGTTTAAAAGAATTTGTAATTCTTAAAGATTTAAAATTACTTTATGTTTGTAAATAGATTAATTTTGTAAAAGCAATGAATTGCTGAAAAGAAATATGTTAACTAAATGATTTTGAATGACGCTTTGTCGAAAGACTTGTAAAATGTCTACAATGAAAAAATCGGAAAATTGAAGAACAACGATTTAGTCTGTGGACTATTATTTCAATGTAATTTGATATTTCAAGAAAGTACCTTGAAAAAGGAATAGGAAGCACTTACTAAGCTTAGAAATTTAACCTATATTTGTATTTCAGGATTGCTATGAAATTGTAATGTGTTATGAAATGTAACAAATAATATTATGCTAGCAATGCACGTTAAGTGCAATATTAATGTGAATGTTGTGTGCAAACTGCGAATTTGTATGCATGAAAAGTTAAAGATTGAGTAATTTTAGAATGCAAGTGTTAATTAGGCTCTCCACCAAATACACTTAAAGTGTTAGACATAAAGCTAGTGAGAACCTTAGGTTTAGCTGGTTATAGGGCGTTTTTTCAGGTCTCGTATGTCAAGTTCTAACTAATGTTAGTCGATCGTAGGTGGAAGAGTTGAACACCCCCGAACACAGAAAACCCGCAATGGCGGTTTGCTTTGCATCCAACACCGGTGAGAGAGCATTGGGGGAAGAATTTAATTGTGCTTGAATGATAATGTGTGTGTGCGAATTTACACAGGTAAAAATAAGGATTTGTACCACCTAGAATTATTCTGTTATTATGTTATACTAAAATTATTTTCCTTCCAGATTTTGCTGGAAGGAGTAAGACTTGTTGGAAGAATAAGACTTGTTAAGAAAAATGTTGAAGACTGTTGTTCAAGAATATTTCGTCTGTAAACTTTTCACAAACAGATATTGCCTTGTAAGAGTTGGCCTAAGTTTAGAACAGTTAAATTTTGACTATTTTAGAATTGCGAGTTTCAACATGGTCCGTTTGGACCAAAGTAGTTTAACTATCGCAATTCTGGCGGGAAGTATGTAAGGTTTTAGTTAAACTAACCAAGTTTTATTTTAATTTAAATCTGTCTATCTCCTCTCTGCTTCAACTTCCCGTCAGAAGAAGCGCGCGGTTTCAGCTTATGCTAATTTTGAAGTACAGCCAAGTACTATTTAAGCCAGAGGTAGAAACCTCTTAGCGTGAGAGAGCTTTAGTCTCAGATCACGGCCACTCGGCTCAACGTTCGTCTGACCAGCTAGCAGTTTAAATTTATAAGCCATAGTGCTTACTACGTGATTGCATTGTAAAACAATTTGAAGTGCGCTAGTATTAGTATATCTTGCTACGCACCCTTTTAGGTAGAGGCCAATCTCCGCGAATTGCTCTGTGAGCAAAGTTTAATTAGATTTCTATTTTAGTTTTAAAATTATTTGATTGTTAAGTTCGACCCAAGTGCGGTCTTTTACTTTCTGTATCTCTCCCGAGTTGGGAAGTTTGTAAATAATAGTGACTTAATAAAAGAGGATTTTAAATCCCTTCACGTGCAGTCATTATCCAGCCCAGCAGTTACATCAGAACAAAGCTTACATTTCATCAGCTCACTGTTCCAGTTCAGGACTGAAAACTTGAGAAGAAACACTCTGGTAAATATTTCACAATGTTCTCAAAGTACACACACAGAATACTCAGTCCTGATAAGTTCTTTACGCGAAAAAAGGAAACAAAAACCCCACTTCCAGACATTCATGTTATATGGATAACAAATAATCACGAACTCAGTTAACCAAATGAATATACAAAATATTTCTTTTGAAATTTATAACTTTCAGTTATTTCAGAAGGTATTTTTCCGCTTCCTGGGCAGGATGATAAAGCCAAAAAAAAATTCAAGGGAGTAAAAAATAATTCTCTATTATTCAGTTTGCCCTTCGAGTGAGAGCAGTTCATTCTCATAGCATTCGTCTTGGATCATAATAGAAAATCAGGCAGGGAAGTCATTAACGATGCACCCATACCCCCTCCTCCCAAAGATATTCGGATATACAGACACTTTCCTTACTGCGCAGCTAGGAATAAACGATGACTCACTCCAAGAACTTCATTCTTTCAAATTAAAGCAAAGGACACTGATGACTTTTTTTCTGACACACTCATTTTTTTGATACAGTCATCCTGCACTGTCGTTATCGCTTTGGATTGTTAAATGTGCCCACTACCGGTTGACACTACAAAAATTATACTCAATTAACGTAGGATGAGGAAGAAATACTGCAGACGGAGCTCTAAACAGGAATGAATGCTTTGAAAATCAACGTTTTCCACTTACTTAAAACTCACTTTTCTAATGGATACAGATTTGACATAAAGACTGAAATAGTTTTAAATAATCAGGACGGAACAGTGAAATTTCATAAATGAAACATGGTTAAATTTCGAGAGCAAGCAGAACATGTAAGAGAGTAAATATGAGTTTTTTTTATACTTAACATTGTTAAACAAGGGTCTTGCTCAAGAGCAAGGAATTAATAAGTACTGCTTAAAAAGTTTTCTGAAACTTCAATACAGGAAGTGCTTGCAGGAAGCGAATTTAGGGGTTGTTTATAACACAAAACTAACTAACTGTTTTCAGAAGTGGTGATTAGGCGGCAATATGAAGTCAGGGACTACCTAAAATTCCTTCCCTTTACTAATGAGGTACATTTTTTTTTTCAAAGACCTGTTTTCTATAATTCCAAATATTTATAATTAATTATCAACTAAACTTGCGTGACAGACGAAGTGCCTTAACGCGTACAATATTTAAAATAATTAGACTATTGAAAATTATTATCAATGAGAAATTTCATTTTCTTTTAGTCTCAATTTTGGCAGAAGAAAACCTATTTGCAAACCTTACCGAATGAAATAATCGCTAGGGTCAACTCAGAGACGCCATCTAGAATGCTAAAGGAGGCTAATATAAGGCGCGAGAAAGAGAGATGATATGCAGAAAGTGTCGGAAAGGGATTTTTAACTCAGGCAAATTTCTTTGTTCCTGGTATAATTGCTTTGGGGTTTAACTATTTTCTATTCATTAAAAAAATCTGAAAAAGGTTCAGATTTTAACAATAGCCCAAAAGGATTTGTTAAGGTTTTTTACGCTCTCCCTGATCTCGCAGTCCTGCTGTTGCATTCACTTCTGCTACCTATTTCTTTTTGTCTTTTTAGCTTTATTATTATACATCAGTTTATTTGCACTTAAGCTATATATAATTTAACGGCAAAATTGCAACAGTTTTAAAAACAGGATATGTTAAATGTTAGCATATATTTTACTATTCTTTTCTCAGTTCACCATATTTATGTTAACTTTTCTTAGTAAAATGGCTTCCAAAACATTTGTCTTTTTCTTATTAACATTTTGTATGTTAACTTTATTTATGAAAGATCACGTTCTTCGAACTTATGCTATATAAAATTCAATTCAACAGCAAAATCACAAAATATTTTAAAATAGCATATCTTTAAAATTTCCCATATACAGACTCGCGCGCTGAAGATAAAAGTGTTTTATTCCGTACAATTTTACCACGGCTCGCTTTTAACTGGATGAGTTTTTTAATAAAAAATTCATTTAAGTTTCACAAGATATGAAACGTTAAATTCGAAATTCAAAATTTAGGCTTCCAGCTGCACATATTCTGCTGGAGGACCACGTTATTCGAAATTTGATGGCGGTAGGTACCGTCGTTTTTTCATAACGCGAGGAATATACGTACATGCATGCAGATTCTTCATTATTAGATTTCTTCAAAAATAACAATAAGGTGATAATATTTAGTGGCAACAATTTGAAAAGTCCTACAGCCGTTTATAGTAGAAGACGCAAAATCCCGTCTCGAGACTATCAGAGCTAACGCCCTTTTGGGCTTAAAAAAAATGCGAAAGAGACTTAAACTGAGAAACAATTTTCGAAATAACTTTTCTGGAATCTTTTACTTAATTTACCAAAATCTAGCATTTCCCCCGGAAATCATTCCATTTTTTTTCAGCTGTCGTATTGCTGAAAATTATTACAAGGTGAATTTTTAAATAACATATTTAATCTTTCATTGTTAATAATACCACGATTTGAAGTGATAATGACCAGATACTTGGTACTTTGACAAGGAAAGATGATGTCACTCGTACTTTGTTGTTAAGCTAATAAGAAGGAATAATTTTCCTATGTTCAGGTGCAGTAATTTTGTTTCTTTATTGACTCTTTTCAATAAAATAAAAAGTAAAAAATAATTTTTTTAAATTATAAGGTTTTAGTTGGATCAAAAAGTAAAAATAAATTTTTTTTCTATCTGTCTAGGTCACATGTAACTATGAATAAAACTCGTGGGGTGCGCATTCATTGAGATACGTATTATGAGGAATTCAAAGAGAAACGACTAGACTACAAAAACGGCATACAGAGACAGAATTTATTAAATTTATCTTTGTTAACTTTGGTTTAAAATACCTCCTTGTTAGCACATCTACGACATTTTTTTAATCACATACGACAGAACTGATAACTAACATATTTATTTTTTTACTGTTTATTGTACTTTTCTAAAAAATGTATGTTAAAGAAGTTATTTTATATATAATTTATTCTTTTTTCAATATTAATTTTTTCACTTTGTATTTATACGAACTTTTTAATACTGTTTATGTCGCCTGGAAATAGCTTTCCTCCTACCCACTCCCGTACGAAGAACGGGTATATTCCTCGTAATAATAAATGCATGTAATTTGCTAAACACTAACTTAAAAGTATTTCGGAAAATACAGAATGCTTGATTTTCCTTCTTTCACCTCCTCTATAGAACCTTCTGCATGTATTCGTACATATGCATATGCATTGAACCGCCTTAGGGATTTTTATCTTCGACTACCTTTGACAGTTCTTACACCAAATAAGCTTTTATCAAGTGCTTCCAAACATTCTATACTTACTCTGTTCTTATCGAGGTAGAAGAATTACAGCCCACCAGTCATATGTCATCTCCATGATATTGAACCAGATTTTTTTTCTTATCAGTTATGCCTCACTGGAGATATTTTCCCTGATACTTCGAATTCATGGTGCTACTTGCTATTACGAAAACTTGAGAAAGGGCAGATACATAACAGCAGGGGTTTATACATCTTCGCAACAAAAGGAAACTTCAACAGCCATTCCATACAGTTATGAGAATTATGTACTATTTCGCACAAATATGGATTCAATAGGAAAAACATGAAATATGTAGCACTACAGGCAAAGGAACAAACCGATTAAAAAAGTACTTTTTATCTTATTTTTGAATAAATATTTATAATTTTTCTTAAATTATCATTATCATTTTAAATTTTGTTTTAGTCTCCTATATGTACTAAATCATTAAACGTTGAACGAGATCAGTAACATTCTCACTACAACTATCCCAATAGTCTTTAAAGAGTGTTCTCTATTCTACTTTTTATGAGAACTGAAAATACTTATATTATCGTGGTGTACGAATAATTACTCACCCTCGTTTCCTATGGTGTCTTCCAATTCTCCTGTGCCCTTTCTAAGTATCCATTTTTAAATTTCAACTTAGATTTTTTTAATGCAGCCATAAGTTAATTTACTTTCACTGCGAAACCGCAATTACATACCTTGCCTTTTAGAACCATTCTTTGTATCTTCCATATTAATTTTTAAGTAAATGGTCTTATCTTATGAATTTGCAAAAGACAAAGGAGTTAAGGAGTTAAAAATACTTGCAAAGTCAAAAACTAGTCAAGTATGGGATCTTCTGCGTGCCAGACCAATATGTTAATCGTTACGATCCTAAATCACATAGACGGGATTGAATTTGATTCCTTACGTTCTCTTTCAGCTTTAAAAGTCAATTGAGGTAAGAGAAGACCATCAGATTCCCTTTCGCTCAATCTTAATTTGATGAAAAAGAATTACTACTGTCTTTTCTACTTCATACGCTAGATACAGAGACTAGCGGAATTCGAGGGGGAGGGGAAATGCACGAAAATACAAAGTGCTCTCCACCGGCGTCGAATGTGGGATGTTCGGCAAGAAAGACTGACCCGTTAACTGTTACTCACAAAAGTACACTGGGGAAATAGATTAATTTTTTTAAGCTACTCGGTTCAACTTTCAGACCTAATTCCATTTCATATCATGATTTAATAATTTAAGAAACAACCATAATTTTTTTTCAAAGAAACTGCACATTACATAAAATTTACAAATAATGAAATTATTTGCTATTTTCTATGCATGAAATATAATAGTTTCTTGACGGATTTTAAGATGACTTCCAAAATTCAATCTGAAAACGCTACCAAATTGCATCGTTGTGCTAAAAATACACTCTTGTCCATAAATTAAGGATAATGCAAAATCAGGCAAAGGAAGAGTTAGAAGTAAAACAAATTTGACTTATTTGCAAAACTTATTTATTAAACAAAAGGAAAAGAGCAAAAAAAGATGCTATATGTTTGGTATTATTAAAAAAAATAGCGATTTTTTCTCCCTGAAGCAAATTACAAAAAAAAAACCTATTTACAAAAAACCAATATTACATGGTTGGTATGATTGTTAATACACTGTATGGCTCCCAGACGATGCAATACAGTCCGTACAACGCCTAGGCATGCTGAGTATCAAATTATCGACCTGATCTTGGGAGATATTACACCACTCAAAAAGCAATACTCTCCGAAGTTCCGGTAGACATGTAGGAGGAGGTTGACGGGCTGCAACTCGTCGGCCAAGCATGTCCCACACGTGTTCTACTGGATTCAAGTCCGGTGAGAATGCTGGCCAGTCCATACGAGTGGTATTCTCCGATTGAAGGCATTCGCTTACGATGTTTGCACGGTGAGGACGGGCGTTGTCATCCATAAACACAAATTGTGCGCCCATGGCGCCCCGAAACAAACGTACATGTTGTTCCAGAATGACGTCCCGATAGATTTGGCTTGTCATGGTTCCAATTCGAACATGCAGGTCAGTTCTGGAACCTCAGAATAATTCCATCCCAAACGAGCACTCCTGCACCACCATAACGGTGTCGTTCAGTGATGTTTTCTTGGTGGTAACGGGTATCAGGAGCTCTCCATATGAAAGTCCGGCGAGAATCAGACTGCAAGCTAAACCTGGACTCGTCGGAAAACATCACACAAGCCCACTGTTGCGGTGTCCACAATGCATGCTCTCTACTCCAGGCTAACCGCAGGCGACAGTGAGTTGCAGTAAGTGGAACGCATCTGACAGGTCTACGAGCATATAGACCAATCTGCCCTAAGCGTCTGTACACGGTCTGCATTGAAATTGTCGTACCAGTGGCTGAAAAAAGCTGACGAGACAGGTCTGAGGCTGTGCTCCGCCTGTTTCTTTTGGCAGTAACTGCCAAATACCGGTCCTCATTCGGCGTTGTAACTCTGGGGCGACCTGTGCTGTAACGTCTATTCACATTACCATCATCTTCGAATCGTTGCCAAAGCCTGGAGATGACACTCTGGGCAATTCCAAATTCGTCTGATACTTCCAGTTGGGTACGCCCACATTCCAGACGGCCGATAATTCTACCACGTAAAAAATCATCCAAATGCGTCCTTTGTGTCATAACTATTCGGTTATTGCACTGAAATGCTTATAAAGCGCCTGCGAACAATTTGACTTCTTTGCCTGCATTCCTTATATATCAATCACTCTCTTACACTCTCGTCATTGTGACGTACCATCGGTGTCATCTGGTTACTTCCTGAAATTTTCATATGATTCTTGAAGATGTGTGTAGTGATTTTAAAGGTGATATATTTATTTTAGAGTTCGATTTTCGCGTGACTCCGAATTATCCTTAATTTATGGACATGAGTATATTTCCCGACTTGACTGAGCTGGATTATGGCAAAGCACATGAAGGCTATCTGTCAACGGGCAGGAAGTCAGGAAAACCTGTCCTCATTTACATTAGCATATGGTAAATTAATAAAGCCCTATGCAACCAATCGTTATAACCAGAATCATTTCCATCCCTGTAACCAGAATCTGGAGCTAACTACCAGTGTTTCACGGTTTCAACCATTTTAGTCTTCTCAAATGCAAATATGACTGCAATCGCAAGAAGTTTCCAAAATCTAAAAGAATAAATCAAAAAGGAATTTGCATCTTTCTATATAACTTCTTAGTTATTAAGACTATTTCCTGTTTATTCCATACAGTTCAAAGAAAGAAATTAAGTGGCCTCTACAGAGGCCATCTATGAAAGACAGTCGAACATGGCACATTTCTTTTATATATAAAAGATCTGTCGTAGAAATGTCTCAATAGCCTTTACAGAAAACGGCACCCATTCATTTTGTACCCCCCCCAAAAAAAAAACCCAAACTATCATTCACTTATTAAATATTCACTTCCTTTTAAAACGTTCTTTAGAAATAGATAATAGAATTAAAAGTATACTTGGGCAATTTTATGAAGTCAAAAAACATTTTGAGTCATGCGCATAGCTGTTTCATCGTCAAATGACGAATTCAAATCATTCTGTTATAGACAGATTCGCAATCAAACATTTTCGTGAGCGTAAATCATCAAAGATGTCGTATGTATTACAGTTAGTCATTTTGTATCTTAAAAGCATTATTTTAATGAAACGGTAGGATTTTTCAAAAATATTTAATAAGGATAAATGTATTTAATTCTCTGCTATATAAAACCCATGCGTCTGTAATGTAAGGGAAATGTTTTCGTAATTTTAAATTTGTTTTCTTTTCGGATCCAAAACTTAAACTCGAAGTGTAGAGAAGCAAATAAGATGCATTTTGAATCATCAAATCGCGAAATTTAAATCTTAGGAAAAATGTTTTTGAGATTTAATTTTCCATGCAGCTAAGAGATCCGAAATTTGCACAGAAACAAATGTGTCTTGCATGAAAAATAATATCTAAAACTTTAAACTCCGATTTTAATATTTTTTCCTTATTTAAAAATTAAAGATTAAATATCAAAAAAAAATCACCATTTTCTTCATTGAAAGTAAACGAATCTTTGAAACTATGGAATGATTTATGAAGGATTAATCTATGCTGGCCGAGTAATGAAAGAACATTTGCAGTACAAAGAAAGTCTTTGAAGTGCGGTTCGCCTTTTCGGAAATGGCGGGATTCACGTTACAGATGCAGTTCTTTTGATAACTAACATGGAAAACAAACTTAGGATAATCTACCAATTTTCTGCGATTTTACCGACTAAGCAACTGAGGCACATATTAATTCTTAGAATAAAGTGCGTGTATGTATTTAATATAGACAAGCATTATAAAGAATCAAATACCAGGTTAAACATTTAATTCACATAATATTGCAGAAAATTTCCAGAATACCAAAATAATATAATATTAATAAAACGTTGCTTTTTTTCACAGTTTCTTTCTCTATTTGATATATGTAAGTTGTAAAACTCTCTGACTAGCCAGAATATAAATACTTCGAATATAGCGGAAAGTCAAAAGCGAGTGAAGAGCAAAGCAAATTTAAATAACTAATGGGACAATCTGTTGGAAAAAATGCACAGAACCAAATAAGTAACATTTAATGCAGCGCATTTCGCTTTGCTTTTACGCAACAAGCAATAGGGTCTAAGGTGAATATTTGAAGTAATTAAGAATACTTATTACAACGATTACCGAATATTTCAGACTCTAAACAATACTTAGCGTAGCATTTAGCATTTATTTTTGAATGATTGGAAGCTTATTATAAATAACCAGGATCTATTTGGTTAATAATTAACATGATTTTAAACATCTTTGACTAACTGAACTCAGAGCATTCGGAGTAATATTTTTGTTCGAAAATGTCACCCCAAGAAAGCTTAAGTACCCGTTACAAATATCAAATGATGGTTTTTCTAAAGAAAACAATTACTTAATCATCATTATCGTTCATTTTTCATACAAATTGAACAAATAACAGTAATTTACTACAGCTCGAGCATTTATCACAGTTATTCACGAAAACATGCATACATATCTGTCAACAGTAATTCGTAACAACTATCCACCGCAAAGGTAATAATTTAAAATTCTGCTGTGAATCCTGCATATCTCTGAACAGTACTCATTTCCGCAAACTTCGCTCCAAGTCCTGTTGAAAGAGTAAAAATATGACTCATCGAGTTCGGTTAAGAGAAAGTTTCTAGCAAAAAGGCGTTTTTTCCGCAACTGGTTACAAAAGCTGGTTGTAAAAGGAAATAATTATTTCTTTTCTTCTTTGGCTTCACTAAGAGGATTAAACAATATTTTCGAAAAGTACGTTAATGCAAGACGACGTTGAATTTTTTCAGGTATTTTATGAGGAAAAATATGTGGAAAATACGGTAAATGTGGTTTAAAACTTATAAACGAGGACAAGAATCCACTAAGATTCTACTTGCACATTAAAGTAATTTATTCACATTCTTTATTTTACATTCATAACAACCCAATGATGGTAGCATGCATCACTTCGTATCTTCAGAAAAAGTTAGAAATATTATGTAACATATTCTTCGGAAACGATGACAAACAGTTATTTGGTTAATTATTTCTTGGATTCTTACGACACAAATACAATCCACACTTTAATAAAGCGATGGCAGAAGATGGACAAGAAAATTGCTATTTGTTGAGACAGCTGATGTCATCTAAAGCTGCTGTGGTCACAACGAAAATAATGCTGAAGTATTTTCAAACAGAAGAAAGAAATTGAATTGCCCGTTACTTTCGAAAGTTTCAAGAGAAACAATTAACTTCATTTGCTTAAAAACAACACTTGTGAAGAAGCTTTTTAAGGAGACTCATTTCGATAAGAATGAAAGTGTCTTCGTACTAAAAAAGCAGGATAAGTTGTGAAATTCAAAGTAAGATGTTTATTCTCTGCAGCTTGTTGATGTGTTAAATAACGGCGTCCAATTTGACTAAAATCGGTAATTAGCATACGTCTACGTAAGCGTTCATTTATATAAATGCAGTGGGTATTTGAATGCTTAGGAACTTCAAGTTTACCATTTATTTATTTGATTCTTATCCGAGAAAAGATGTTTATTGTTTTAGGTTTATAGAAACTGGCAGAACTCTTCTCAGGTTTTTTTAATACCATTTTTTTATTTTATAAATCTAAAAAGATTAATTTTACTTAGTTGTTTAATTTCGCACAACATAATTAATTACTACACATTGTTTTCTCTGTTAATTTATACTTTTCGTTCCTTCAACATTTTTCTACTTAGACATTTCAAGTCTTGCAGCACATCGAAATTTCGGAGCTTCACAATTAGATTTTGAAACGTAGCAATAATACTTGATGTATAGGTTATAAGGTATATCTCCCACATTCTTAGCGTGCCTTCGTGGTGTAGTGGTCAGCACACTGAGCCGGTATTTCAGAGGTCCGTGGTTCGATTCCCGGCGAAGGCCTTGCATATTTTTCATGACTCCTGCTTCGAAAAAAACCTAATGTCTCTACAGTGGCGCCCGAACTAAAAGGGTTGTGGATGATGACTCTCCACACCCAGGATTTGGCGACTAGGTCCCCTAAAACCCTAGTCGCCCTTTAAAAAGGGGAGTATATAAGGTATATCTCCCACATTCTTAGCGTGCCTTCGTGGTGTAGTGGTCAGCACACTGAGCCGGTATTTCAGAGGTCCGTGGTTCGATTCCCGGCGAAGGCCTTGCATATTTTTCATGTTTCTTGCTACGAAATAACCTAATGTCTCTACAAGGTATGCATCGTTTTATCGCATTTTATAGCGTTGCTTTCGATTGAAAATTTATGGCTATCCTTTGCAATGGTAGTAAATCGGTGCCATTTTGCTAACCATATTTATTCATTTCTCATAATTCTCATACCATTCCAAATGTTGAACTACTGTAATGAATTAGGCCAAACAACCGTTCGATGGCCTTTAAGTGCTAAGCAACTATAGCTTTATTAAGTCCTTAATACCTGTATTTAACATTCTCTACTGTTATAACTGTCTCTCTCATTAATTTCTCACTCTTATATTATAGTGCAACAAAGGCTGTTAATTCTAGTTGTGATTCAAACTTTTTCATTAATATCGTACTGAAATTAAGACTATTGATAATCATGCATATGTTCAAATGAAAAGCAAATCTGCAATTTTTAAAATAGAAGTTAAAATTGATTAGCTTAGGCAAACAAAAACACTGACAGGCTGAAGACTAGAATTTCTTGCATCAAACAGTTAACAGAATTATGCAGGTAAAAAATAGTGAAGGAAATCATGAGTAACATATCAGCGAATATGCATAGGAAACAAAACGTTTTTTGACTGCTTTATAAATTAAAGAATGCATAGAGGAAATAGAACTGTATATATAATGGCAAACTAAAAAATTCACATGACTCATTTTATTGTTAAACTCGCTTTAATCCAGCATTTCCCAGCCGGAATCCACATGGCCCACTAGGGGTCTGTAAAAGCTCCGAGAGATCCACAAGAAAACAACTGTACTTCGGGAGTCCATAATATAAATTAAGGGGATCATAATAAAATATTATTAATAGAATACTACAGTAATAATGATAAAATAAACTAATGTCACAGAGTTAGTCCAGATATTCGTGGTTAGAAGATACCCGTATCAAAAAAATAATTCCGCCCGTAGAAAATTCTTGAAGAAGGAATCCTTATTCACGCACCAATTAATGTAGAAAAACTCAGTAGTAGTCGTTTTGTTCTATAGTGGGCAATCGGTATTGCTGTAATAAAATTTATTTTTTGTGTTATTGAACGTTATTATTCTTAGCAGTGGCGGATCCTGAGGTAAGCGGTACAGCTAAACCGCATTCGAAAAATAAAATAAAAACTATTAGTTTTAAACTTTCATTTCATAATTTTCTTTTCCGTTTTCAATCTTTGATACTTAAAGTGGAAGATAATTGCACAAATAAAGATTATTTGTGGATGTTTGGATATGCACCTCCTGAAGTATAACGTGGTCTCCATATTTAAAATCAGGACTTTGCCGGTCCACAAGCAGAAAAGGTTGAGAATCCTTGCCTTAACCAAATACATAATATTTCTCGAGATAGGGTTGTACATTAGTATAAAAGTAAAAAGCTTCTTTTATCTCGGGATAGGGTTGTACATAAATATAAAGGTAAAACGCTTCTTCCCGAGAAAAGTTTACATTGTTACTCTGTCCTTGTTTCATCTGCATATCAAGGTTACATGGTAGACAGAGTAGGCTGAGCTACTGATAACACACTCTTCGCCCACGGTCTTTCTCCAGTTAGACAACAACGTAGGTCAAAAACATGTCGTTCACTGGTAAGCAAAAGAATAAGTAGAATAAAAATTCGTTGCAAAGTAATTAGTAAACAAACAAGCTAAAAAGAGAGGCTTGGAGTAAAATACAGAAAATGTTTGGCTACGAAATTCGTAAATGTGCATATTTCACTTAACAACACTTAAAATAAATGTTTACAATAGTCCGCAAGTCACAGTTAGGAACACTGTCAACTTATGAAACGATTATACAAAATTCAGATCAAGCACTCGCTAAATATATATCACACTTACACCAAATAACTGACAGATTTGTTTCTCTTCAAAGAGTCTAAATCTCATTCACTTTCTCTTAATGATATGTGGATCTCTTTAATGCATCGTAATCATAAATGTCATTGTTAAGTGAGCTGTAATTAAAACGAATTCAAAAATATTTTTTCCGTTTAATACTAAATTTTCCTTTGACGAGTTTTTGGCTCACCACATTACAAAATGCAAGAATTTACGTTGGAAAAAATTATGTTTTATCACTTTGGGTTATATTTCATTACTTAACTTGACCTACATATGTGGGTAAGAAAAATTTTTTTTTTCTTACCCACATATGTAATTAAGAAAAATTTATATGTTTTACGTAATTTTTCCTATCAGCGATGTTGAGGAAACATAAGTCATATTCATTTTGTCAAAAATAAGTGTCAAAGCAGGAT
The DNA here is from genome assembly GCA_000611955.2 of Stegodyphus mimosarum. Classification (NCBI taxonomy): domain Eukaryota; kingdom Metazoa; phylum Arthropoda; class Arachnida; order Araneae; family Eresidae; genus Stegodyphus; species Stegodyphus mimosarum. Next base: position 1,148,245 of record KK112450.1, on the reverse strand, counting down.
ATATGAATTTGTAAAGTATACGCATGAAAAAATTTTCACATCAGTCTTTTAAACAATTAACAATAGTTAAAAGAAAATGCAATGAACAACGAAAACATGTTCACAAATACAGTCAGCATATTAAAGAACACTCAGACGCCTTTTGGTGCACCTATTTGAAGTTTTCTAGCCCGTTGAGCAACTCGCTCACTTTTTACGGTAGAACGTTCGTTTTAACTTTAAAAATTATCTTTTGTTCTTAAGAATGTGATTTTATAGTTATTTTAAAGTTTTATTGATTTTTAGAAATTTCGAAGGTTTTTAATTTGTGTATCTGCGTCTTTAGTAAAAAAT
>KK112450.1:1124515-1143391 GCA_000611955.2 Stegodyphus mimosarum | reverse complement strand
TACCAATTGTATTTATTTGCGGTATATTTTGTACTATATAATGAGATTTTGCTATGAAACCAATGGCTGTATGTGATCCATTATACTAATTGTGTAAATTATGTTATACTTTGCATTATATGATGAAATACTTGCTGTTGTAAAACATAAGATATTGTACAATGTACCTGTGACATGCTCTTACTGTAATTACACAGTTGTGACTTAATTGATTAGGGACTGCTTAAAATACTACTAAATTTGGATTTAATAATTATTGGCAATCTAATCAAAATGATTAATAGAGACATAAAACACTTAATGGAATTAAGTTCTTCTTTCCACTTCTTCACATTTTAAGGTATTTTATCTAGAAATTGATATATTTAAATTAGTCTTTAAAATGTAAATTAAAGAGTTTAATAGAGACAGGATACTCTTTAACTGAATTTTAAAAGTTTAATATTTTAATTTGTTTGACTTTTAACATGGATAGAGAACACAGATTTTAAAATATTTTGGAATAGGGATATATCACCAGTGTTTTTGTTTTTGTTTGTGTTAGATGGGCCTGTCCTCTTTTAGCCATAAGGCCGTTTATTCGGCTAGGGGGGCTGAGGACTTCGCCCTTTACATTACATTACATTACAGTCAGCATATGTTTAAAAATACAGTTACTGGAGGAAAACACTGAGAAGATTATTTGTTTTTACACATCAAAAGAATAAAAAATTTCTAAAAAATTGAAGATATTAAATAATTTTATAACTTCCACTTGAAATGTAATTTTAGAGTAATGCTCATTCACCTTTTCTGAAGAAAAACGTAACCATTAATGGGATTCAAGCTTAAAGAACGCTGAACTACCATCTCTTGACAGAATACCGAACTTGAATACGAAATAAGCCCAACTTCATTAGGCCAAAGCCAATAAGAAATAGGTCATAGTGCCACCTCAAAAGGACAAGAAGTAGAGAGATATTAAGTCAAAAACAACCTATATTGAGGCGAAGCAATCCTCTGCATTTTGATGATTTGCTCTTCTGGGGTTTTTTTTTCAGTCATAACAAAAATTTGAATATTCGACACATTTTTTGTTTTTTCTTTCGATCGGCATGTTTTGTATGCCTTTTAAATTTTCATTTCAATGGAATTTGATATAACTACGCATTATTAACGCTTTCGAAAATCAAGTTGCATTTGTAAGTTAATGACAATATTAACATATTCCCTCTCTTCTGATCCCTAACCTATCGAATAAGTTCAGGAAACGCCTATATCTTTCATGTATTCGTCGCTTTTTGAAAGGTACTGTAAAGCTTTTAATATTTTGCAATTCTAAGAAATTACTTAACGCTAGAGCTACAAATTATCAAAAGATGCATTTTAGGAACCGTAAAATCCTACTTATTCTATTCTAGTAACTACTATAATTATAAATATAGTAGAATTAAATTCATTACAGAAAATTATTGAGATTACTTTAAAAAATTATATTTTGCTTTATTCCTTCCCCCTCCAAATTAGAAAGGTATTCCCAATATATGTATAATTTTTTAGGGTGCTTCCATCTTGCAGATGTATAATTTAAACTTGTGGTGCAAAGGAATCAGGTCACTTAACAAAATATTCATTAAATTAGATAAAAGTGTTCTTTTTAAATCTCTGAAAGCTTAAAACCTTTAGAAAAACGTACAATAAATTACTTGAAGTGTCTTATGCATGCCAACAACGTGCTGCAAATAAGAAAGGAAGAAAAACAAGAAAAGAAGAGCCGAAGAGACAGAGAAGAGAAAGAAGTTTTATCACATTGCATCATCAAAGCTCATTTTCCTTTGCTTCAATGTGAGTGCACGTGACGCACGCATCAAGCTGAAATAACACGGGCAATTTCCCAGAGCGAATTATCCTCTCACATGCACATGTGATCATTCACACGATACCAAGGATCGAAACCTATCGCAATAAATACTCTGTTTTGCTGAAATGACAACTTCGATCTTTAGAAGTTCCAAACTTTCTCTCCAACGCGATGGCAGATAAAGCGAAACGCGTGCTTCTCAGTCAGCGGTGTTTTCCCTGCACCTTTACTGTATTCAGAAGAAAACAATCTGTAGATAAATATTCCCCCCTGATGTATGCAGGTGTAGACTTTGCACGAAAGGATGAAGTTTTAGAACCTCTTCATTAAAAAGAGGCCAGAAGCATTTTTGAAAGAGTCACATGCTAAATGTCTCCTCTTCTATGCAACTATCGAGACTCGCATGCAATTTTTATGAGATCAGTCAGAATTAAAGAAAAAAATTTGATTAGCCAAATAACTTCCTCGTTCCTAGACTTGTACGGGGGGAGGAACCTTAGGTCGTTAAAAAAAAGTAAAACAGATATATAATCTTTCTCTATTGTTTTGAATTATTAACGAATGGGTAAACTGCCTTTTTTTAATATTTAATCTAATGATGAGAAAATTAAGAGCTACGGCTAGGGGCAAGCATTAACATTTTAAATATATTTTTATATTTTCATAAACATGTTCTTTCTTTAAATGTTAAAATAAAATTTTCTGTATGTGTCTATCTTTCTTTTGCTTATAACCAACCCAAGATATATTTATATATATTTGTTATAATGAAAATGCGTATAGCGGGATACTAAGCAAAAAGCCAAAATAACGTTAATATTCATATTGGCTTAACTCTTGAATCTAGGGGAAAATAATTACGTGATTTTGAGCATACGTGCTATCTAAATAGTCTCCATTTAATTTGCCCAATGCGAGAATTTCTATTATACGCGATACGCTGCAGAGCGTCAACTGCGTTGTCCTAGTCTTCTTTGAAAACTGGTTTGAGAATTCCTTCAGTAAAGAAGTCAGATTTTGTCTAGAACAGCAAAACCTAAGCTTTATAGTTCTACCAATTCCCGATAATGCTCCAGGATACGGTGCGGAACCCTCACAATATTGCATACATGTAGAAGTTTTATTCCTTCCAATGAACATCATCTCCTTAATCCAACCAATAAATCAAAGAATCATAAAATCATTCAGAACCTATTATGACAGGCATGTTTACAACTCTGCAAATAAAGCACTAAACGAAGTAAAGCCCGACATACTAATGTAATGCTTGCTGCCTCAGCCCTGGCCAGAAGTTGTCCAAATGTTTAAAGGATTTCCATCGATTGAAACTGAAGCCAAAGCAATTGTACAAACTGCAAAAGCAATAGGCAGCGCAAGATTTTCAGACATGGAAGAAGAAGAAATCGAAGAATTTATTCACGAGAATGACGGTCGTGAAACGTCAAACGAAGAATTAGATAATCTTATAACATAAGCAGACGATGAAAGCAGTTATAGCGAAGAAAATAGAGCCTTTAAAGTACAAGAAATTAAACGAATTGTTAAACAGTAACTTATTGGAGATTGATTCAAATGAAGAAAGAATTGGTATGAAAGTTATTAAAAAACTTTGTACTCCTTATCGCGAAACGTTTTATGAGTTGCATTAGACATTGTCCCCAATAAAAATCACAAGCTATTAAAAAAAATAATTGCATCATATACTTGCTTATTAAGTAGTAATAGACATCTTTTCAACTGACATTTGTTCTATTTTCCCTTTTAGTTGCAATAATTTTTAGGTTTGTATAAATTATACATACTTTATTAATATGAACTATACCTAACACCTTTTTTTCCATAGAAAGTTAACGTTGCGGAACACAATTTTACCATACGCGCAATGTGTAAATGACGTAACCCACGTTGTTTTACTGTATTACAATTCTATAGCTTCTTTGGCGAACTTTAAAAACAAATTCGATTATGAGCATAAGGTAAGATTGGCTTTAATAAAAAAATTCTAGCGATTAACTTTCACCTATTTATTTCTTTGAATTTATTGTTTATTATAAAATGCACTCTCCCTATATAAAATGTTAGATCAAAATAGTCACTGAAGGAAGAAAAAAAGGATAATCAGATAAATAAATAAAATGGAGCCTAGAATTGATGAATCATCGGCTTGCCTATCAGAATTTACCAAAATGTACATAAAGAGTAACGATAATGATGCAAAGGTAAAATTCCAATTTATATTTATTTTTTCTCTGAAATCTAAATGTTGAGATTTGTAAGAAATTTCTGATGAATATACTTTCTGATGTAATTCAAACGTAAGAACAGCTAAATATTAAATTTTCAGATTGACGATTATTTCAAATAAGTCTAATATATTATGCTAAATAACTTAAAATAAATAAATTACGAAAATTTTCCGTGCGGGACAAAGGTTGGAGAATAAATAATGATAACTATTCTCTTTCTTTTATTTATTAAATTTTTCGTTAACACATCCAGAAAAAAGTACATATGCAAATAATTATAAATTTCTTTATTTCTTACTACAACTTTCATTTACAATACTAGATGGCGTTTCGATTTTGGTCAAGTTTATAACCTTGGAGAAATAAATTATCTTCATAATTCTAGATGCTGATCAGTCTGATTCTAGATGCTGATGACTCCTTTCTAGACTTATTAATTTTCAACTGCGGAAAACCACTGCTCACATATAAATGTACTCTCAAACAAAGCGATTATTATTATTGCAAAAATTAGTAACTGAGGACACCGATCGTTTGTCGCCAGCCGCCGAACGGTAAAATCGCTGAATGCTGGTAGTTTCGACCTGGGTTCGATTCTAGGTGAATGGGCTGGCTGCATGAATGTTTTCATGGTTTTTCCCAAGCGTAATGAGTATACGAGCTAGCTCCCCTTAAAAAGTCATCCATGAAGGCATCTATCTCTCTCTTTAGGTAGATGGCCCTAGTGTGCTTTGCATAATCTATCAAACCAAGCCTACCTTTTGCCAAGTACGAAAAAAAGTTAAACAACTCTATATCTTCAAAACTTTGAATACGATATTTATCACGGTGTAAATTAATTGGATTCAGCAGTAGATTTTCTGGAGCTTAACTTGCGTTTTTTATTGGTAATAAAAATAATGTAAAATTAATAATTAAATCTTAAACTTTTATTTAAATTTTTATAATAATAATAATAATAATAATAATAATAATAATAATGTTAATTAACTTGTACGAGAAATGTGTTGACGGGTTACCAGTTTGAGACCACTGCACTATAAGATAATACCGATGTGAGCGATTCATTTTGTAAACAGAAAACTTAAATGATGATGAACAGAGCGCAGTATTGTAGATTGTATTTCCCATCTTTTACAATTTTCATTTCTAAAAACATTTTCGCTTATTTAGCTTATTTTGTTGTAAAAGTACAGCACATAACACATACAGCATCCAAAATTTCTATTAATGTATTGTTTACATTATTGGAGGGTTGACAAACATCAAGTCAGTGAAAATTTGAAAAAGGTGAAATTTACAGAAGGATTTGCAACTACGTGGTATTCTGACATCTATAACTCCTCCTGAATGCGAAGATAATAGTATTTGAAAGCACATAAAACAGATCACTGCTTAATTCACATAGAACCTCTCATTTAACTTCGATACTTCTTTTTACGCTATTCGAATTTTTTTCTCGTTGCTCTTTTCATGCGTTTGAAACCTTTAAAATTATTGCATAAATTGAAATTAATTTTTAAGCACATGGAACTAATTTCAACAACTCTGAAGTAAAATACTTCTTTGAACCGGAAAGTTATAAATACAACAATATACCAATTGTATATGGGAATATTAAAACATTTAAATAATTGTCTGGCAATAAACGACAACACCATTTAATTTTTAAAGAATGAATTTTAAAATTATCAATGAAGAGAGAATTCTAAAGATATAACAATCAGTCGTGTTTGCAGTTGTTATTACTTTTTACTTTCTTGTACGAAGTAAAAAGGAAGTATTGTAATCGCAAAAAATTTCGGGTATCATTAAAGGAAGTATTGTAATCGCAAAAAATTTCGGGTATCATATTTCAACAAAAATATCCATTTTGACATCTATCGAATGCAATTTAACGATGTTTTTGCGTGACATCTGTACGTAAGGACAGAATAAAGTATTATTTTCCCACAAAAAAATTATAAAACTGAGCTAAAATGGATTCTGAAGAGATTTGTTTCATGGCGTCTGTGCGTACGTACGTACGTATGTATGTATGTATCTTGTATAACTCAAAAAAGAGTAGCCTCAGAACGTTGAAATTTTGCATATAGGACTGCTGTAGCATGCAGATGTGCACCTCCTATTTTGGTTGCAATCAGCCGCACCAAAAGTATATATATATATATATATATATATATCAACTCTGTTATTCGGCTCAGTGAGCTCAGTTTATTTATTCTTATATGGTTGTAAGTTATCTATATTTTGCTTTAAAAATGATTGAATTATGTTGTTCTTATCTTCCGGTTAAGGTTTTTATGCCTTTAGTTAACCTGCATGTTATAGTTGTAGAATTATCAACAATTTAAGAGTTGTTTAAGTGCGGCTAAGCCTAATTTTTTTTGCCATAGCAGCCATATTTGTTTACATTTGAAACTTAGCAGAAAGTGGATTTATTGGCAATCTAGAGAAACTAGGCTTCGCAACAACAAAGATAACGTTTTCTTTTAATATTGCAAATTAAATCATGCTTAACCCATTTTGGAATTTATTCCAGGAAATAAGTCTTCAAGATTTACTTCGTAATTTTTAATATAGATATTTTGAGTTTTTATGTATTTTTGCCTTGTCGCGAAGTGAGAACTGAATTAATTGAATGAGAAATAATGAATCGTCTGTGAAAAACCGTTTCTTTTTTTGTTTTGTTTGTTTAATTTCTTTTATATATCGGTTTAGATTTGTTATAGTATTTGAATACAAGATGTGGCAACGATTAGATAATTCTTCAGAAGTTATATATAATTTTTGTTTTGCATTCTGAGTTATAAATGAGTTATGAATGAGATGTAACGCTGTTAAATGAACCTAACCCTAGAGTGTGGCTATGGTAAACAAAGAAAGTGAATTTTAAAGAGTGTATTTATTCTGTTGTGGTTTATGCGTTATCGACGAAGTAGATTTAATTCAATCCAGTAAGTTTAAATGAAATGAAAAATGCGTATAATTTAATATTCCGTACAAGGAAGTCATGTGGTGTACGCATCAGGTTTTTTGTTTTCTTTTCTAGTTGTTTTTCATATTGGTAGTGGGAATGCAAAGTAAAGTATTTCTGTTAAGTGTAAAATTATTGAACGCAAATCTTTATTTATTGCATTTGTTCAAATAGCCACATATAGTAAAATATTTTGCGTGTATTTAAAATATACAGACCCCATATGCCTAGATTTAAATGCTTTTTGCCATAAGTAATACAAAATTAAGAGATAAATACTTCGGATAAAAATTTGATAATCTTTCGATAATGGCCAGGAGGAACACACAAAGTTTCGGTAGGTCGATGTATCAACTAAAAAAATGAGAATACTTCTCAGATACTTAACCTAAGCCTTCCAGCTAAATATCAAAGAGGCAAATGTCTCAAATTATAAAATTATACGAAGAAACTGCCGCCTTAATTTGCTTCGCCAAATTTACTTTGTTTCAGGATTGATTGCGAAAATTACAGGGAAGATGGTTCAGCTATGGTCTTGGTAATAATTTGCTTTGTAATTATTACCAAGACCAGAAATTCTTAGATATGGAACGCTGATAACACGATCAAACACGTGACGTGCAACCTTGATTGTATTTATTTATTCATGTAGGGCACTACCAGCTATCTCTAAATCGTTGTTTTGAGTATCAATAAATATTTTCAGAACAACTAAGAACGTGACATTTATAACAGTTAAAAGTTTTCTAAAATACATATAGTTGAAAAATTAAAATACTAACATTTCACAATTAAAAAGAAATGCAACTCTAAACTTAAGAAACTGCATAAAAGTTTTCTGATATTTATTTCAATTTTCATTCACGAACATTAATTGTTGAAAAGTGTACCAAACAAGACTACTTGGCTGATTTATATTTAATTTTAATAACCAGTTAAATTTATGTTCTTCCTATAAGTCTTCATTCCCCTAATTGTCAGTGCCAGAATATTTAAATTTGATAGCGCGCGTGAAGTAATGCAAATTCTTCCTTGAGGAGAAAAGGCTTGAATACCGAGTTCTAGAAGGAAGTTAAAGAGTTTGGGCAAGCGCTGTACTTTTGTAGCGCGAGCTTCTACTTCTGCATTTATTACTGGTTAAAGTGGCGTAACAGCTATTACTTTGCTGCCACCAGATATTCGACGCGGTTTTAGGTAACAGAATTATCTGAGCCCTTTAGAGTAATTCTACTGCTTGTTAATATCTTCGAATTTTTAGTTTAGCTTGTTATTTGAGTTACCGATCGATTGAGACGTAGTGTGTTAGCGTCAAGTCGACGATATGTGAATTTTAAAGAGTTAATAAAGGTTTTTTTTTACCCTTCTCCTATTCATGTGTGGTTCCAAAACGTACCTCAGTTGTCACATTAGAAGATAAACAAACGCAACTTTGTAAAATGCACAGTAGAAAACTAATTGTTGAGTTATGAAAAAGGATTGGAATATATATGCAGGTCTTTCAATTTTTCTGTATTTTGTGTGTAATTATGGATAAATATGAGTAAACGAAATTCAAAGATGGCTGTGATGTCATTGTGGGAAGATGTAACGTCATTTAGAACAGAAATAAATATACCCGTTTTCCCGAAAATAAGATCTAATCAAAAAATAAATCCTAGCATGATTTTTCAGGTTCTAATGTAACTAATACTTCTAAAATATACCCTGGTTAAGCTTGTCAGTCAGACGGGCGCCTTGCAACACACATGCATATTTGCAACAAACAGACGTGGCTGCGACAAATTAGAATCTTCAGTATTCAATACGCAGCATAGCAACGGATGTTTGACACTAAATTTAATAATAAATATAAAGGACACAAAATTTTGATATTCAGATGCAAAAAGAAAGTGCTATTCTGTCTAGTATAACAATGGAATTGTGAAAGACTCCAGGCATAAAAAATCTTACAGCTTTATGCAAAGAGCAAGTTGAATCTACGAATGGTCCCAAAATGGCAAGTATAATAACCTTAGTCAACAGATCGATGAGGGAAATACGAAGGAACGTAAATGTGGATCAGGTTGGCAACTATTATTTCTTGAATTGGAACACATCATCTGTGAATACATTGCTGATAGAAGAGCAAAGTATTTGGTTGCTCGCATGGCTGATATTCAAAGGTTTGCCCTTGCAATGGCAGCACAGGTAGACATACCGCCAGACAAATTCAAAGCTTCACAACACTAGCTTCCTTCAGCGATATGAACTGTCTGTAAGAAGATCGACAACACTATTCAAATTAAAAGGTACTGAAATAGCCTGGTGCAAACAAGCAGCAATAAGAAAATAAGTCGATTTATTTCTACCACTTGTTTTGCGACTTGGCAAAAGAGGCCTGTTAATGTGGGATTCTGCCAACAATCACCTCGGAGAAACCACGAATTTCCTAACAAAAAGAAGAATTGATCAATTAATGATTCCCACGGGAATCCCTGCGTATCTCAAAACTCTTGATATTGCAATAAACAGGATATTTGAAGAATATTTATGCATAGAAATCAATGACTACATTAAAAATATAATGGATAGAAATCAACGAAAGAACTTCGCGAAGCCAAAGCTGCAAGAAGTCGTTACTTGGGGGTGGAATGCATGGAATTAAAATAATGGACAGTTGTGTTGCCAATGTCCTATCAGCAGGCTACATGGACAAGAGGACAAGAAGAGCTCATTTGAGAAAAGCTCTGTTGCTCAACATGAGAGGCTAGGGTCAATGGTCTTAGAGGAAATGAAGTCGCAAAAACATTTAGGCTATAATTCGTGATTTGGAGCTTTATACCGATATTCCAGAAGAAGACGACACGGCCGTATTAAAATAAACGATTTCTTCACTTTTGAGTGTTTCTTGACCGTGAATAAATGTATTTCTTGAAAGTAAAGGAATGTGTTTCTTGAAATAAACAAATGTTAATTATTGTGCATAAAAAATAAGACCTTCCCTGAAAATAAGCCCTTGCGCGTCCTTTGCAGCAAATATAAATATAAGAGGGGGGGTCTCATTTTCGCGGAAACACGATATTAAAGTATTTCTGAGAATTAAGGGTGATAAAGGTCTTTTACGTTAAAAATTGAATGATATATTTTGAAATTATTGCCACATCAATTTATAGAATGTTAAATTTTCCCCATTTAGGATATATGAAAAAAATACATTTATAAAACAAATACATGATAAGCAAAGTTATGCATATGTGATGTGTTTACAGGTTTAATTACTAGCTTTAAAATTCCTTGTCTCTCTCAGAAAAAAAAATATTTTATGAAAAAGAGAATTATGTGTCTGATTACCTTTGAAATCGGTACAGATTCATTCAAAATTTATGTCAAAACTAATATTGATTTTTTTGTCTAATTTTAAATAATTACGTGTATTCAAGAAAATTCTTTTGATTGAAACTCAGGTTTAAACTATCAAAGAGAGCGGGCTCTAGCATAAACACGCGCGACTCCTCATGTATATAACTAACATAAAATACGAACCATCTGATTCTTAAATTAAGTATATTTTATGAAAGATCTTCTGTTTTAAAGTAGCAACTTGTAACAAAAATGGTATATTTTAGAACGAAATTATTATAAAACAACTGTACAATACACGCAATGTCCTCGCCGGAATTCGAACTCCGGATCTCCCGAATATGCACCGAGGTTGCTTTCAGTTACACCACGAAGGCACGCGAAAAGGGAGAAAATATCTTATATACTCTCCTGTTTTAATGAGCGATTGAGGATTAGGGGATCCAATCTCCAAATCCTGGTGGTGCGAGTTATCGTTCCTCATCTTTTAGTTCGGGCGACATATGTAGAATCATTAGGTTATATCGATGCAGGAACGTGAAAAAGGAGCAATGCCCTCGCCGAGATCTGAGGTGACACCACGAAGGCATGTGGAAACGACGAAGGAAATACCTTGTATACATATTACAGATTTTTTACAATAAATATTTTATTAACGTAATTTCAATTTCAATTATTTTATCTACTCGTAAAACAAAGTTTCATCCTCAAGTAAAAATTAATAAATCCTCTCAAATTCAGCCGTACTTTTAAATGCATTATCAATAAAAATTACATATAACTTAATTTAAAAACGGTGCCAAATGCAACTAAAAACAAAGGCCTAAAGGCAACTAAAAATAAAATCCACCTAAAATAGACAAGACGGATATAGAATGTCAGACGTCTACTAATTAAACTCAATATTATGCAATACCACCATAGTAGTAGCAACAACGGTTGAGATACCAATCAGGAAAGTTCATCCAAAATTAATCAGCTGCACGCAACACAAATAAATATAAAATATGGCAGAAGGTTATTTTTTACGCCTCACAGTAAAAATATATTTCAAGGTTTCGTAATAAAGGAACTCTTTTTTAGTGATTACCTCGCTCAAATCTATTGTATTTTAATTCGCTACCATTTATAAAATGAATGGAAAAAACGGAAGCTTGCGCTAAAGAAATTCAGAGTATGAACGAAAAGTTTTAACCTACCCTGAAATTTCAGCTTCATTTGCTGGCAATATAACATTGGTCCAATGAAAACAAATGACATTTTATTACTCTTCGCTTGCTTTTCGGAACAAAGAAACTCGTATTGTTTTCAGCCATTGGAATACAATTACCAACATTTTCTTATTTTTTTATGCTAAGATGTAAGAAGTTTAACTTGCTTAATATATTAGCTTTTTTCATGTGTAATAAGGGGGGAAACAAACTGATAATTTTAAACGAAACATTTTGATGGATGGGAGAAAGGAATTTCCAACAAGCCACAAGCAGAAGAATTTATGGAGAAATTTCACTAAAAAATGATAATTTTAATTCCATTGTTTTTTTAAAGAGGTCTACATATTAAAATTTTCTGAAAAAAAGAATAAAATATTAGGGTTAAAAGTTTTGAACTGTAATATAAAGATACAAAAAATAATTAAATTGTGGACTCATTTCAGCAATAGCAATGATAAAATCTTTTGTCGACAACGCAACTCCTTAGTTTTTAAAGAATTGCTTACAAAACCCTTTTATTTTTATCAAAGAAATGAAAATTCATGTGGAAATGATAAACAATTTTTCAAAGATTTTGTTCCATATAAAAATGATGTCCATGGAAAATCGTGATATGTAACACTGGGCACAAAATTGTTCTTTAATTATTCATAATTAAGCAAAAAATCACTCAAATGAGTAAGATAATAATTTTTGCTATTAATTTGCTTCAGCTAAATAAAAAAAAATCCTTCGAAAAAAGGAGGAATAACATAGTTCTCTCTTTCTAAATTTCGATCAATTGATTACCATCATTTGAACATCACATATTTTTGAGCTATTTAACAATCATGCTTCAGAAATATTTCATTCTGTCATTATAAGTATTAAAAAATTGATAACTGCCCGACAAAATATGTGTATTAATTACTATAAACAATTAAGTATTACTTCTATAACTAAAAATTTATAAAGGAGCAATTCTTTCAAACAAATAGGAACGATCGACTACTCTATCGACACTTCTTGCGTGCTTCTTTCCTTAATTATATGAGCAATATGATGCCTACAATTCTTGGAATTCTGCCTACAATTCTTGAATTATAATTCTAACAGTTACGTAACTGTAGACCATCACAGATTGCTTATTAAACGAATTAATGGAAGGTACTAGCTTGCAGCAAAAAAGTTTCTTAATCATGCAATAAACGTTTGTACAGTAGAAACTGATGAATTGTTATGTACTTCAGAATTACGTAACCAACCTTGGAGAAAACTTTCACTTAATAAATGAAATATCAATTTTTCAGAGACGCTGTCCTACCCTGAAATTTCAGCTTCATTTGCTGGCAATATAACATTGGTCCAATGAAAACAAATGACATTTTATTACTCTTCACTTGCTTTTCGGAACAAAGAAACTAGTATTGTTTTCAGCCATTGGAATCACATATTTAAAAAACAAATACGAAGCATACATGTTAGAATAAATTAGTGTCACTTCTGCATATTAGTAAAATTCGGCAACATTAAAAAAATATATAAAGAAAATCTGAAAGGTTTCAGATTTTAAATTACGTCAAAAGCGGCGTTTTTTTTAGCATTTTGTGCGTTACCTTTTATTTATTAATTATCATGTTCTTCGCATTTAAACCATAAAATTCAGTTCAAAAGCAATATCGCAAAATAATTTTAAATTGAGCATGTCTTTAGAATTTCCGATACACGGTCTAACGCTCTGGAGATAAAAAAAATTTTTTTTCTTTTTTTTTCCCCACAGCGTTGCCATTGCTCGCTTTGTAATCCTTGAATTTGTTAATCAAAAATTCGTTAAAGTTTTACAAAATATGAAATCGATAATAAAATAAATTGCAAATTTCAAATTTTGGGCTTCCAGATGCCCATATTCGCAGTAGGATTACATCATTTAAAATTTGATGGCTCTAGGTACCGTTGTTTTATCACAATGCGAGAAACATACATGAATTTATGCACATTCTTCATTACTTAATTTCTTCAAATATAATACAGGGCGATAATATTTGGTGGCAACAATTTGAAAAGTGAAACGTACATTCAGAGTAATTCGACGCAAAATCGCAAAACGAAAACAATAGTCCCTCAGGGACAAAGCCTCTCTGACTAAAAAAAAAAAAAAAAAAAAAAAAAAAAAAAAAAAAAAAAAAACACACGAGCGCGGAGCGATATATATTGGCGAAAGAGAATTCTATGTTCAGATGCGGGGAAGTCTTAAAAACATTTTGTGCTAACGTTGTATTTGTGCTTCATTTTTTTCAGCATGTTACCTTCTTTTATGGAATATACTACAGATAATATTGCCTTACAGGTAAGCCTGAAACTATTTAAAACTTATACATTAATCTCTTATAAATTCTATATTTCAACACCTCGATTTAAATGTTTGCAAAGATTGTTAACATTGATTTGTATTATATTTGATTTGTATCTATTTGAGTTAAACAAACTCTCTAACTTGTGAAATAAGGATTTCACAGTTATTCTAACTTATGACTCTTTAATAAAACGCTGCTAAATAGAGGATAGTGTACTCAAATGCCTTAACTGTGTTAAATGCATGACATATCAGTGCCAAAGCATCAAATCTAAAAAAGCCAATAATAAGCAGAAAGAATCTTCAAAACGTGAGTGAATTTGCAGTACTATAGTTTCGAAAATTAAATAAACATTCATTTCTAAAAATCATTGCTGATTATCAGTTTCTTTAAGTATTTAGCCAATGAAATCTCTTCAGTTAGTTTCTACAAAACATGCCTTCACAGTACATTCACAAACATTGGTTTTTCCTTTTTCGTGAACACAGATAAATAATCTTCTGAATCCCTCCGAATTCAATTATTAAATGATTCTCACTGAACTGTGAATAAATTATACACTTTCACTGAAATTGAAGAGAAGTTGATTCTCATTTTATAATTTCATAGAAATGAGCTTCCACTTATATTAAACAATAGGCATCTATACGTCAAATTCTAATATATTTAGTATATGCGAAGTTACCATCTCACGAGGACACAGCAAAGGAAAGAAATGACTGCGATATGGTACTGCGAATGACAGGAGTGTGTGCGTGTGTGATTTGACCATTTTCTGTCAATAAACCATTTTTAAATTTCGTTTCCCTCTTTCACTTTTAGGATTCACCGAAGCGTGAGCACTTCTTGTGAATTTGAGGAAATAAATGCATGCGCAAATCATGAAACATTTTACGAAATCACAATATGTAATGCGTAAGAAAAAATACTTTAATAAATCACAAGCTAGAAAACAATGCATATTTCAGGATAATTCTATTTAATTGCGAGGAATTTCCTTGAACAGCTCAGAGGTATGTTAATTGCATAATGATTTCCAAATCTCTCCCCACATCTATTATAAAACGTTCTGCAATTCCTTGAACATTTTAATGCATTGTTTTAATTTGTTCTCAGATCTTTCACTGCTATCAAACTTAGCATCGAATTCTGAAGACAAGCATGTTAATTTAAATTTAAAAGAAAATATATATCACACAGTTTGCAGCAGTGTACGTAACATACACAGCGAGTTCGTAACAGGCGGTTACAGGCTTTATTTTCTTTCCAAATAAACCTAGAAATGGGCTTATAAAGTTTATCAAAATAAGGCAGAGAATTTTATGAAAAGAAGAGTGGATGGATTCTGTACATATAAAATCTAACATTTTGTAGGGTCTCCATTAAGCAATAATTCCAGTCAATAAAACATTTATTACGCTTAGTGCAGAAAGTTTTGTACCTTTACGAGCAGAAATAACTGAAGATAACAGAAAATGAATTTTTTTTTGTTTACAGCACTTTGCATATCAGATACTTAGAGGATTTCATGATATTTTTCTAAACTAAGGGAGTAATTACGAAACAAATGTAGGCCATTTCCGAATAAATAGATCATTATTAGGTGATATAAAATTTCTCAACTTATTACAACCTTTAACTTGCTGCGTGCGCACTGACATTTGCCTTAACGTTATATATATATAGTATATTTATGCAAAATTCTTATATTAAATCCCCAAAAAGTATTTTTTATGTGACGAAAGATGGAAAAAATAAAACGATGGCACTGAAAATTGAGGAATCATTGTTCTGTAATATTACCTTTTCTACTTGGGAAAAGAAATTACATTTACTAACCAATTTTGTTTCATTATTGAAAAAAATTTGGTTACTCCTCAATGACTGAAAGTTTGTTAATAAAATATTTCTCTTTTGAACAGTGCCTTTCATGCAATTGTTAAGTAAATATATTTCATTTTGTGAATTCCAAAAATGTGGGTTCAGTTCTGTGCGTTCTAAAAATCGTTCTCAGTTAACAGCATTTATGATTCTCAAAAGCCTTCGGATAAGAATTAAGAAAAAAAAAACCCCAAAATCATAGCATAGGCAATACGGATCTTTTAGGGAATTGTCACACATACTTCTGTTTTGGCCGAACCACTGTTTCAATTTTTTTAACAGTTTTGTATTAAAAGAAAGATGCATATTTTCCTCCCTTCCTCAAATTTGGTTTGATTTATTTGATCATGATAAAAGCACACGAGGACTGTCTGCCTAAGATGCCATCGTGGAGGACTTTCTAAGGAAAACTGGCTCGTGTCCACGCTAAACATGAGGAAAAAACCCACGAAAACGCCCAAGCAGCAGCCCGTTCAACTGGAACTGAAGCCGGTATTAAGTCGAACTGCCGGTGTTTAGCGACTTTCCTGCTCAGATGCTGCTGAGCCCTCCCTTCCGTTAAAAGTTGCAGATTCTGCGATTTTTAATTAATCAGCTATCAGCATTGAATAAAAGACTTTGAATGGGATTTCTTTGACAGTAGTCTGTTTCTGGATTTTCTGTTCATTTTCCTTTACATACATGGTAACCCCCAAATGGTCTGTGGCTGCTGAATATTTCCTATCATGCGATAAGTAAAAAAACTGCATTAAACTGTTTTTCTACAAGTTTTTAATGTGCAGTACGATTTAACAATACACAGTGTGTATAGCAAACATACATACTCGCAAAATCCTGGAATTTCGGATGCTAGAAAGCATTTCGAGGTGGACTAATTACATACGATTACCCGTAATTTGATACAATTTTGTGACTTTGACGGAAACAATATTCAAGCTGGAACATTAAAATTTTATCAGTGTTTAAAATATAGCTTTAAATGCTTAAGTGACAAAATATTTTAAAACAGAACAATAGTATGATTGAATAAAGTGATTATTCCCCTTGGTACAGACATCAAAGTACTTCCTTTTATTCTAAAACTGATGTATGCGGTATGTAAATATGTATGTAACATTTTGCTCACAAATGTAAAGATTTTTTTTTGCGTAATGTTGCGTAAAGGATCTTTCTATTCTTCCCTAAACATTTCCTTTTTTCACAGCTAATCTTGATTTAATACTAGAACTTTCGACGATAAGCGTATACCTGTTTTTAAAAATAATTAAAAAAATCGTTTTATTTAGTCGGTATTTTTAGTATTGAAAAGAATGTGTAAATTCTTTAACATAATCATTTTGCTTTACAATGGGATAAAAACGCAGAAATGGAATATAAGTAACTACAATCATATTTCTGCTCCTTCCCTCCTCTAAGAACACGGAATTTGAATTTCATTGGTTTCAGTACGCAGTGATTAACTGATATTTCGAATTTAATTAATTTAACTGATGACGATATAAATAAATAAGCTGATACTAACTTGAAGAGTAGTCAATGGATTTTAATAAAATCGATTTTGTCTTCCCACATCAGTTCTCCAATTCGAACGTAAGAAGGGAAGAGACTTCAAAACTAGACTTACAACTTTCGTCATCAGCTGATAAGACGATGCGCAACAAATATTTACAGCTGAGAATGACCCCAAACATACAGATTTAATTAAAGACTGCTGCACTTTCCGTCTGAGTTCATACGTCAATAACTGGTAGTTAAGGCAGTAAAGGACCACCCACTCCACTTTTCACGTGATGTAACTCCTCATAGCACAAGATGATTCAAAACTTACTTTTACGCGACGAGGTTACCAGATAAGTCTCGCTGATAGCTTCGAGTCGTGAAAAGACAACGGATATCAAATTATAGAAAATCAATGCATTGTTACGTGCGTACGGGTTTCGTAATGGATTGAATGCACAAGTCGGTAAAAGTTAATAAAATTTATTCTTTTCACAAGAAATAAAACAAAATACTAAAATATTTCCTCAGAGATATTCGTACAATATCACAATATCTCCAACGTTAAACAAAATTCAGTTAAAAACAGATAAAGTAAATCGAATCTCACAGCGAATTCGCTACAATGAATCACAGTATTAAGTAAACAAACAGTTCGCTTAAAACAGCTACAACTGAGATGAGGTGCTTTAATTCGGCTTTTTATAAGCTTTTTAATTATTTACTAGAATATTCTGGTAAAACCTCGATTTTTCTCGATATTTGTGGTTGGCAACAGTAATTACGAGAGGTTTATTTATTAAATATTAAATGCACGCGATCTTTTATTTTTACTTTTCCAACGTAGCTTTCTCTTGAAAAAAATCGTCTGTGTTGCATATTGAAATAAAGCAATTTTAATTACAATTTTAAATAAATACGAAATCTGAACAGTATATTTTACAATGAATATTCTATTTAATGAATTTGTTTCGTCTATTACACAAAAATATAAGTTTGGTTATAATATAAAAATTTAAGTTACAAGCTTGGTTGTAGAGTCATTAGGTTATTCAGAAACAGGAGAGATGAAAAATGAGCGCTGCCCTCGCCGGGAATCGAACCACAGACCTCTCGGTTACGCGTAGAACGTGCTGAGCACTACACAACGAAGGCATGCGGAGAAGGCGGGAGGAATACCTTATATGGTTTCATCGTTGATTTTTAAGAGATTTTCATGATTCTTAATTTCTCTAATGTTATATGTTAAATGTACTGTGAAAAAGGATTTTTTGTAAGATTTTCTGTAAAAAAATTAGGTTTTACAAGGCCATGGTACTTATAAACAAGGCAGAAAACGGGAAAGCTACAGAAAAGTCCAAGCGAAGAGTGTGCAAGTTCATCTCGGAGATAAGGAGAGAGTATGCGCGCAAAGGAGGGTCAAGAGCGTAATGGAAAAGTACAAAAGCAAATCAGAGGACAGAAAATGAAGTTAACGGATGGTATGAAAATAACAGGGGAAAAAAAGAGAGAAAGAAAAAAAAATCTGAAGGGTTTCAGATTTTAACGG
>KK112450.1:1031899-1124479 GCA_000611955.2 Stegodyphus mimosarum | reverse complement strand
CTGAGCTCGCAGTCTACCAGTCTCCTGTTAAACTCACTCTTGCTAACCTTTTTTTTTTCTTCTTCTTTTAGCTTCATTATTAAGCATCATTTTCTTCGCCCTTACGCAATATAGAATTCAACAGAACAAAATTTTTAAAAGCAGTATAGTAATTATACGTTTAGAAATCCCGATGCAGCATTAAGTGTTGGTATAAACTTTTAAGATTTTTTTTCCCAGTTTTCTCACAGTTTATCATATCAAAGTTCAATTTTCTTACCAAAATGGATTTACAAAACTTTTATCTTTCTATTAATAACATTTTGTGTGTGTATTTTATTTATTGAATACCACGTTCTTGCGCTTACGCTACACAAAATTTGATTCAACAGCAAAATCACAAAATATTTAAAAACAGCATATCGTTTAGAATTTCCGATACACAGTCTCGTGCCCTGGAGATAATTTTCCCCCTTACAGTGTTACCACTGCTCGCTTTGAAATCGTTGAGTTTGTTAATAAAAAATTCGGTAAAGTTTTATAGAATATGAAATAGATAATAAAACAAATTCGAAATTCAAAATTTGGTCTTCCAGGTGCCAATGTTCGGGAGGAGGACTACGTTATTCAAAATTTAATGGCTCTAGGTGTGTTGTTTTTTTCACAATGCGAGAAACATGTATATATTCATGCAGATTCTTCATTATTTAATTTCTTTAAATACAATAGACAGGTCGATAATATTTAGTGGCAACAATTTGAAAAGCGATACGCCGTTTATAGCGATTCAAAGTAAAATGCTATTTCGAGACTAATATCCCATTCGGGACTACTGTCTCTTCTGGGCTAAAAGAAGAAGAAGATTAAAAACAGACTAGGGATGGAACAGACTAGGAGTAAAAAAAAAACAGACTAGGAGTGGAACAAACATTAAATATGAAAAGACAAAAAAAAAAAAAAAAGACACAAAAAAAAAAAAAAAAAAAAAAAGACATAACGAATAAAACAAAAAACGAAAGGAAATGATTCACAAGATATTGAAAACAAGAAAACTGTGATAGTAAAATGATTTACAAAGGAAGCATACAAATAGATGGTGACATGGAGAAAAATGAAGATAACTGTATGGAATAAAGAAAGCAGGTGCAGAGAGAGAGAAAGATTAAAAAAATCCTTAAACACTTGCAATATACCAAATATAAAGAAAAATGAAAGTATACACAGACAAATAATATACTGCAAAATTTCGCACTACATAACCTTTTCACTAAGACAGTATATGGTTAAAAAAAGTTACGCGAAGACAAGATGATGAGAAACAGATGAGAAAGAATGATACAGAACAAACTTAAAAATTGCTATAAGAGTATAAGACAGGACGTAATGCAGCGACTGTATAACTCTATAAGAGACGTTAGAAAATAGACGCGACGGCTTTGCAAATTAAAAACTGTTTAATTCTTCCAAAAACGGAATGACAGAAAGAGTATAAGGGGTAAATAACTATCTGTTTAATAAACCAAGTGAGAACAAAACTACTCTGCAGTCCATTAATTCTAGATCTCATCTAATGTTTTTAGTTTCCTGCAAATTCAATATATAAATAAATGACTATTTGTTTGTCTTTTATAAAAATCTGCAGTTTATTTCCTATCTTTATGAAACTTGCCACACTCGACCTTCAAAACAAAAGGAAGGTCGCAGTCTATGTAACATTTCTCAAAAACCAGCCCATGGATTTAGCTCTCTTTATATACATATATTTTACGCTAATTTGTTAAAATACTTCTTTGATTAAAAACTTTACTTTGATTACTTTTGATTAAAAACTCAGCGATTTAAAAGCTTTGCGTTGCCATTCTGCAAAGCGTAAGATATATATGTTTCAAATTTAATCAGAAAACTCGGCGATATTAAAAAATTGTGATGCCACTCGGGGAAACATAACTACACTAATTTGTCTCGAATTTAATAAACAAACTCGGCTATTTAAGAGAAATGTTTCGCCACTGCTTAAATTAAAATATTAAAGTGTGTTATCATTCGGCAAAACATAAAATACTTCATTTTTCATGAATTAACACGCGCGTATTAACATGCGTGTTATTGCATTACACGCATTTTCTTTGCTTCTTGAAACTGAATTTGTAACAGTCGTCACAAAGCATTACTTTTGCTGGGAAATAAATTATGCCACCAAAACAAAAATCGATTGCTCGATCTAAATCTCAAGCGCGAAAGAAAAGAGAATCACGAGCTTTAGAAACAAAGTAGCAATGGGAAGCAAGATTGTAAAATGTCCGAGTCCGAACTGCTCAAGCCCATTCATCTGAAACAAACAAGCAACGGGAAACAAGATCCGAAAAGATTTGAGGGCGCACTGCTCGATCGAAACAAACATTGCACGCTGATTTAAATCTTGGTGCATTCCATTACGATGCTAATTATGATTACAGTCTTTCTCCAAGTGTGGTCTAGGGAAAAATGGATAAATTAAGCCCTCAAATTAAATGAATTTTAACGTTTGCAGTTTCCAATGCGACTCGCATTTGCAATGACCATCAACAAAGCACAGAGACAATCGTTTCAAATTTGTGGACTATTTTAGAAAATCTATGCTTTTCGCGTGGGCTGCTGTATACAGCCCGCTCAAGCGTCGGACTGAAAAATTGGTTTTGATGAATTCTGAACTCAAGCATGCAAAATTCCTTATTAGATAATATAAGATGAGATACAGAGAAAAGCATTTACGATAAAGAGCTATTATGATACAGGTGAAAAAACCCAGAAAACTATCCACGAAAACTATCCACGAAACGAGGTAGAAAACACATGTCGTAAAAGTAACGCATGCACATCATATGTATATTTGCTTTCAGTCCATACATAAATGAATTACGAAATTAGAAAAAGGGACCAAGGCTAAGCTCTTTACTTAGTAAATTGAAGTCTTTGAAAGATTTCATGCAAATTATACCGAAGTGCCTTAAAGTTAAGTTTAAAAGCGTATAAACATTGACATTTTTGTTGGATCCTAGTTATTTTCCTCCTAAAGCAAAACTTTTTATAAACACACAGCAAGATAATATATATATATATATAATAAAATAAAATACCCCCCACACAAAAATACCCCTCTAAACAATCATTTTTCAAAAGTTTAGCACTATGGAACGATTTATGAAGAAGGCAATACAAATATACTGTAATGAACATAAAATTGTTAAGAAATGATGCCCTCTGGCATCAACACCCGGAGGCGAGAAGGATAAGCATAATCAGATTAGCAATATTAAACTGGCATTGTTACATCAATGGCATTTGAACTTGAACTCAGGCAATAATCTTTAGAGTTGCAGGAAGCAGGAAATCATTCTGTTAATGCATGGCATACTACGGTAATTTTATTCCCGACATGGCATAAATCAGCAGTTTTAAGGCAAAGAAATTTAAGCAAAATTAGGCAGGATGTTCGTTTAAACTTAATTAGCAATTAACATACAAAATCAAATCGTTCTTAATCATGAGTTGATAGCAACTACATCGTTGACATCGTAGCTCAGAGTGAGCTGACAGTCAAAGAACCCGAGACTACGTTGCGTGCTAATCGGAACTTGGAAGTTATACATTTTCACAGTTATCTTGCAATTATAAGCACTGAAAACACTTATTTAAATGATTTTGGCAGATCTTTCAGATGAAGTAACCTTATTGGTTATCGATGGTCACTTGATCGAAGAAAAAATTTTTCATTAACATTGAATAAGTAAAATAATTGTAAAATAATCAAAGTCCATAAGCTTTGTCAGGAAAAAATAGCAAAGTCCATAAGCTTTGTCAGGAATATGCAAAATAAAAATATTTACACTATTTACAGTTTTTACCACCATAATACATTGTGGTGAATCGATCGTGGACGTTTGACCACCGATTCCACAGTGGGATCATAATCTGTTAGTTGCCTAATTGCAGCATATGGAGAGTTTTTTATTGCTTCGAAAAAGTTATGAGCTGTTATGAGAATTTGGTTGTGAATTGGTTCAATTCCTAAGTCCGAGTGAATTTGAGAGTTTCGAACGAACCATGGTGCGTTCACGATTGATCTCAGAATCTTGTTTTGCAGTACATCTATTTTGAGTCTTTCTGTTTTGTTTGCTGCGGCCCATGCAGGCACTGCGTAGAGTAATATTGGTCGAATTAGAGAAATATATAGCATTTTTTTAACTTTGATATTGAGTTTTGATTTTTTCCCTATGAGGGCATAGATTGACATGAATGCTGCATTTGCTTTATTTATAATGTAATTTATATGCTCTTTGAAATTTAAGTTTTTGTCCACATAGACTCCAAGATATTTGTAAGAATTTGCGACAGGGATGATGATATTTTCTATTTTTATGTCCGTATTGACCCGCATTCTTGTTTTGTACCTTCTGTATAGAACTACACAGCATTTATTTGCGTTTAAATTAATTTTCCAGATTTTACACCAGTGTGAAATGACATTAACATGAAGTTGAAGATTATTTAGAGCTATTTGAGGGTTCCTTGATTCAGTAAGTATGACTGTGTCATCTGCATATTTAAGTACTTTCGCATTAAGAGGGTGTGGTAGGTCATTAATATATATATTGAAGTACTTTGGGCCTAAAACACTTCCTTGGGGGACCCCGGTGAAGATTACTTTTTTAGTTGAAAGAGTATCGCCACAGCGAACTTGAAAGGTGCGTCGTTTAAGATATGAGATGGTGAGAAGTAGGAAGCTGTCTGGAAGCAGAAAATTTGATAGCTTATGAATGAGGCCTGCATGCCACACACGATCAAAAGCTTTTTCAAAATCGAGGAAGCATGCAGCAACCCCATTCTTTTTAGTGAATGCCAGAGCAATGCTTTCAACCAAGTTTAAAATTTGGTGTGTAGTACTATGCCCTTTTCGAAATCCAAATTGGAGGCTGTCAATTAGGTCGAATTTTTCTAGGTGTTCAGTCAATCTTGCCGATAAAATTCTCTCAAACACTTTTCCCATTACAGGCAAGAGGCTGATGGGTCTATAGCTGGAAGCAAGTTTTGGGTTTTTCCCAGGTTTGAGTAATGTAATTATTATTGAATGCTTCCACTGTTGCGGAAAATAGCAAAGTTTAATACAAGCATTATAAATTTTAGTTACCTGATTTATGCAATTTCTTGGAAGGGCTTTCAGCGCTTCATTATTAATCATATCAAAGCCTTTAGCTTTCCGGACTTTAAGTTTCTTTATTATTTTTCTAACTTCTCCACTATTTGTACTTCTGATAAAATTCGTAGGAGTTCGATTTTTGATACTATTAAGAGAGAATTGGATATTATCTTCGTGTTCATTTCCTTCCATATCATTTGTTCTAAAAACTTTTTCTAACTCATCAGCCATAAGGTTAGCAATTTCTTCTTCCGATTGGAAGACTCTACCCACGTGACTGATTGAGTGAATTTGATTTGTTCTTTCTCTTCTGATAGAATTAGCGATTTTCCAAACTGTATCCTGTTGTAATTCCATATTATTTAATAGATGATCCCATTTTTGCGATCTGTATTCCATGATATCTTGTTTAATTTTTCTATTTAGGTAATTGACATGACTTTTAACCCTAGGGTTTCTTGTAAGTTGCCATATTTTTCGAGTTCTGTTACGAAGCTTAATTGTATCTATAATACTATTTGGGAGGGTAAGGTAATTTTTAACTTTGAAAGGATATGATGCTTGCTTGATCGCATTTTGTATGTGATAAGTTAGCGAATATACGTCTTCTTCAATGTCTCCACAGTGAGTGTAGTCATTCCGGTTACGAAGTTCAGTATTTCTAAGAATGTTATTAAAAATATTCCAGTTGATCTTGGTGGCGAATTTAGGCAGTGGCGGGTAAAACCCGTAAAAATCAAAATTTACAGGAAAATGGTCCGTTGAAAGGTCCAAGGAAGGGATGTGAGGAATGTTTTTTAAAAGTACTATATCTAGAACTTCCCCGTTTCCGTTGAAATGCATGCGAGTAGGTGTTACGGATTTCGTATTGATTTAGCTATTTATTTAGAAATGTAATTAAAATTGTTTTATTTTCCCGTGCAATGCAGACGATTTTTGAAGAGAAAGCTGCTTCGGAAAAGAAAAAATAAAAGAACTTGTGCATTTAATATTTAATAAATAAATATCTCGTAATTGCTGTTGCCATCCACAAAAATCGAGAAAATAGGTTTTACCAGAACATTCTAGTGAATAATTAAAAAGCTTAGAAAAACCGAATTTAAAACACCTCAGCTCAGTTGTAGCTATTTTAAGCGAAGCCAAGTGTTGTTTACTTAATGCGGTTATTGATTGTAGCGAGTTCGCTGTGAGATTGGATTAACTTTCTCTGTTTTGAATTGAATTCTTTTTAACGTTTGAGATATTGTGATATTATACGAATATCCCTCAGGAAATATTTCAGTATTTTGTTTCATTTCTTGTGAAAAAAATTAATTTTACTAACTTTTTATCGACTCGTGCATTCAATCCATTGCGCACGCAACAATATATATGAGTTAAAAAATTAAGGATGATTATGGAAATTACATCCCAAAATACAGCGAATCAACTCGTCAGTTACATAATTCAGATATGCGCAGCAGGAAACAACAGGAATAAATTCTCGATTCTTGCATTGAAAGTTCACATGATAATGCGATAAAACATTGTGAGTCTTAATCCGCGACTTAAGAGATGGGCACTGGTATTACAATAATTACACTGTCGTTCATCGAAATGATAAAAACCATGAAAATTTTATACGCATTAATTCATAATCCTTAGCCTGAATAAAGAATTTATTTGTTTTTTTATTTACATGGAAAATTATTTTGTTCTTTCCTCTCTTTCTGACTGTATGTTAATATGTTATATGTTGTATTTCAATTATATATACGATATTGTGTTGTTTGAAAGAAAAATTGTAAACTTTAATTTATAAAAATACCAATTAAAGTTTATCTGGAGGGGGAGAGGTTGTAATATTTTCTTATTTAACAAATAATTATATTTATTGCCCTTGACATTGGAGTGGCAACACCATATTTTCTATCGTGTAACCGCTGCTGAGCAACGTCATAAAATGTTTGAAAACGTTGCTCTGAAAGTTTACCACTTTGTAGATGTGTAAAAATTTATAAAAAAATAAAAAAAAAAAAAAAAAAAAAAAAAAGAAATTGTTGCACTGAGCTGTAGTGTGATGCTGTAACGGATAGAATTGTATTTTAAATTATATATCTCCAATAAACTCTACATTTTACTCAGAAGTTCATCAGTTACTTCGTTAAATACTGCAACAAAACATTACAACGTCCTCTTTCAGATGTGCAGACACGTCTCCCAAATTTCGTTTATCTGGCACAATTCCTTCTTTGTGTAGGGATTTCATTTTCTATCAATGCATCTTAAATTCAGCACAATAAACGATTTTATTAATTAAGCATTGGTTAAACATAGGAAACAAAGCTAAGCATTAGATAAATACAGGAAATAATGCTAAACTAGTTAAATTCCATTATAAAAGTACACGTATCCGGTAAAACATTCCGAAATCCAATGCATAGCATTCTTTCGAAAGCCTCCTAAAGCCCTCTTTTATCTGTCATTTGAATTATGCGCGGTAACTTATGCATGTAATTACAACAATTTACCAACTGCGCATGATAACTAGAAATTAAAAATCTACGCTTCTTCTAAATGCATACTAAATTTTGGATGAATTCGGTTAAACAGAAAAGTGAGTTTTCTGTTTTGATTTTTTAGTATTGAATTACTGACAAGTCTGTGCTGTTCACATGCATCCTTAGTAAATGCACAATTTTTATGGTATTTGACAATAATTATAATTCGACATTCATCTAGGTTTAAGAACTAATTGTAACCTTAAACTAAGTCTAACATCAACTCATGACAAGAATGTTACAAATGAAATGAACAAGTAGTACGTACAATAAATAGAAAAGAAAGTCATTAAAAAATGTTTCATTATTTAAATGGAGGAATGGTTAAACAACCTGCTTTCAATTAAACTGCTCAATCATCATGCCAAAGCAAAAATTAAAAGCGGAGTCATACCGTCTGATACATTAATTACAGCAATACCTAAACCTTTAAAAATCTTTCATTATTTCCTTAATGCACAAATGCTTATCATGACAGATCAATAAAGTATAGTCAAAGCGATTACTTGCATGGCTCACGCTCATTAATGCTATAACCATCACTGCCACTAGTATTTTGTTCAAAGCACTTCTATCCGCTACTTAATTTACAATACACAAGTTTCTCTTGAGATAAGTGAGCTGTTCGTGTTCGAAGACACAAGACGTGTAAATTTAAATTAGCTTAGAAGTCAATGAACTTTGTAACATCAACATTCATACTTTGATGATAATAGATATTATATTTGAAGATTATGAAATGACAGTAAAAATTTTTAAGTTATGAAACCCTTCCTCTATTGAAAGCTTACATTTATTGCATTTGGACAATAGATAATATATACTCGATTTTCTTCAAAGCGCAAGCAGCTTCCTTCATTAGCTGCATGAAAGGAAATCCAATCAAAGAAACGAAATTCTTTTCTAAGAAACCACTCAAGAACTTTTTATTAAATAAAACGCTATATGTTCAAAATTATACTATTTTAGGGAGAAAATATGTGTCCGTTGATTTTTTACTATAAAATGATATCTTGAATAGATAAATTCCATACGGCATTGGAAAAAACTCAGCTTATACGGAAGTAGCAACTGATGACAGGAATCATATAGCTTCTATTTTGAGAAAGGAACTTTTTGTACCTGGGCTGAACTGTTGTTTAGAAAAATATGTTTAGTTTGGCTGTCGACTGGTGAGGAAGACTGTGAATCCAATAACATTCTTAGTGAAAGCAAAGGATCGTTCGGGAACTATGCTTAGTTCCAAGAAGTATAACAAAAAGTAAAACTATTGCCTAGATTTTTCATTAACAAACCAACATGCCATATTTTAAAAAAGAAACATTTATTTATAGTTACAAACTCATAAACTGATTTAACTAATTAATGCACACTTTTTAACTGACGAAATGCACACTTTGCACAAGTACTTTTCTGTTCTTTTCTTAGTGATATAAGTAGAACCTCAATCGTTTATTCCCATATCCATCGTTTTCTCGCATCAATCATTTGTAAATCCCGTTCCCGAAGCAGTGGTTTCGTAGGGTAGGTTTCGTTTGAGGAAAAAATTTACAATATTGATTACTTATATGTTACCTTCTTCTTAAATTATATCGAGCAATATAATAATGTAGTAATGTTTCGCACGTGGCTTTCAGCTCAGTTTAATTTCTGAATTACATCAACACAGCAATAAAGAAACGCTGCAAACTGCAATAAGTTTATTTTTATTTCTAATCAGTAGTCTATTGCATTAGTTTTGTAATCCGTAATCTAGTAGATTTAGTTTTGAGGGGTTTAGTATTAATTCCTAGTATGGGTTTGCAAAGATTATGGAATAAGAATATCAGAAAGAAAAAACTGAACAAGAGAAAATGCCGAGCTTCATCAAGACTAAAGTTTTATAAAAAGCTATAGCATTTTCTATGCCCAAAGTGCAAGTGATGCGGGCCAAGGAACATTTTAAGTTTCGAAAAGTTATGTTTTCAGTTGGGGCAAAATTCATTCGAGGAACAAATGACAACGCACGACTTTTTTATCAAAAAATAGCATTTTAATGTTACGTATTTAGTTGAAAACAATAAATATTACTTACTTATTATATATTACTTATTCTCAATGCGTAATAGTTTCCTTGTTTAAACATTTTCTTGTATTCACAATTTTTTTTTCGAGAAACAGTAAGTCGAGATTCCACTTGGTTAACGATGGCTACCATATCGTTGGGCCCAGGCTCGATTCCCGGGGAAAGCATGAGTGTAAATTAAAATAACACGCCAGATACCAATTATTAGAGGCGTTAGGGTAAAAAAAATGGTAGGTAGTAATAAATAAGAAGAAATAGGTTCTAATAAGCGTAACCGTCTATTTAAGACAACAAAAAGGAAGCGTAATCTTCTAGTTAAGACAACAAGAATCACGTAGTAATAAGCATAACCTCTGTCTTGCATATCTGCAGCTGAAGAAGAAAGTTCTATATTTAAACGTTCAAACTAGTCCTGCAATTTACGAATATTACGTTGATTCTTGCTGCCTTAACACCTACAATAAGGCAGGACTGTTTGTAAGTGTATAGTGTCTGAGCAGCACCGGGGAACTAAAACCACTGGAGAGCCCAAAGACCTCTCGAGAGAAAGGATGAAAAGGGAAGAGGAGTATCAGACCCTTGAATCCCTCCCGAGTTAAATTAAATCCTCCCATTAAAACTGGGGCGGAGCTGTAGAAGTAGGGCGGCCAGACAGTACCAGTACGATAGGCTTCGGCCCAGGAAACCGTGCGTCGTGGCCTGCGGCCACCTAATAGAAGTACTGATGAATTGATGCCCCCCGCTTCTTCCTGTTGGTCCTATATTATTAATCACGTATCTTTTTAATGATAGCATACTTTGGTCTTATGTCAGCCAGTAAGTCTTAGATATCAAACTTCTTAATTCTAACTAGTTACATTACTGATCATCACGAAGAAATTTTTTTATGTATCACAAATGAAAAAATAATTTTAATTCTTTTAATGTAAGAACAGAAAACAAAAAAGTCGTAGATTACGGCCATGTTCCTCTGCATTCACACGATTAAAAGAAGATAAATAATATGAGTAAAAAATTTTCAGTCGTAGGAGGATAGTGATGAGTCGGTACTACCGAACCCGGTATTTTGTAACGGGTACTTAGTTGTAACGGGTATTGAAAATCGGTACATCCAAGTACCCGTTACTTCAGTACCGAAATCGGTACTTTTCGGTATTCGTTACTTCTGAACCGAAACGGGTACTTTTCGGTATTCGTTACTTATGTACCGAAACGGGTGCTTTTCGGTATTCGCTACTTTGTAACGAAAATATGCGTCTCTTCTCGGTATTTCGGTATTCGTTACTGCAGGATCGATGAGGGTTCAGCTCACTTCGGTTTTGGTACGAGGACAGTAGTATCTGGTTGTATTTGCGAAATGGTGATATGCGCTCCTTGTGTCCATGAATGACCTTGAAATAGGGCATGGAATGGCAAACGCTTTTTTTTAAAAACTAATAATGAAATCTTGAATGCTTGGAAAATTTACTGAATGCCTTTTTTTTTTGGAAAGAATGGAATGTAAGTAAAAAAAATCCCATGAAAGTTGCTTTCGCCCCAATTAAGGAAATACCTTCAAATTTTGGTAATTTTAAAATAACTTCAAAATTCAATCTGCTGATTTTAAACATAAAAAAAATCACATAAAAGTTGCTTTCGCCCCAATTAAGGAAATACCTTCAAATTTTGGTAATTTTAAAATAACTTCAAAATTCAATCTGCTGATTTTAAACATTTTTATTTTAATCAAAATATGATGTCACACTTCTTGTTACCCCCTCCCCCGCCTTGTCACAAACTGTCACAATTTCACTAACCTCCCCCCCTCCAAGCGTGACATCATTTATGGACGATCCCTTTCACAAAATTGATAGAGCACCCATCGATTTTGCTGTACCTGCACACAAGACACAACCGAAAGCGAAAATGTTTCCATCCATCCACTTCCCGCGCCAATCCTCCCAACCCCCACTGGCCATCAAAGACAATCTACACAAACCCAACACCAGAAACAACCCGCCGCGCTCTCCTGCTCCTCAGACACTTCCGTAGTTGACATGTTTTCTGATATTCAAAATCTTACTCCGTACAGATAAAATCAAACACGTGATGACGTGTTCCTTCAGTACGCAAAATCGTTAGCTGCGTATTTCGGTACTCCAAATCGTTACTAGGGTACTTCGGTACTCCAAATCGTTACTAGGGTACTTCGGTACACCAGACCGTTACTAGGGTACTCCGATACAGCAAACCGTTACTCCGGTATTTCGTTACTTCGGTACTCCAAATCGTTACTTGGGTACTCGGTACTTGAAATCGGTTTTCGATACTTTTCAAAGTAATGGTTACTTGAGTAACGAGTATTTTGTACCGGGTACTTGTCTGTACCCGTTACTCTCGTACCGAGTACAAGAAAGTACCGAAGTTGCCCATCACTATAGGAGGAAGAAACCTTAAAACAATCCTTTTATCAACAAATTTTATTTTATCAGATATAGACTGGTAATCAATTTAACTGGATATAGTTGCACGTTTAACATTATTTAAAAAATAATTTAAAAAAATCAAAGACAAAAACGTTAATTCATATCAACGAATTTTTATACCTTTGCACCAACAGAAAGTATCGTTAAGAATGAAACAACCAACAACCATAGTATTACATCAATAATTTCTTCCACATTTTGATAATCACAGCATTGACCTGATCTTTTAGTACAGATGAAAGTTTTTATTCGTGCTTGATGCGGGCACATTTATCAAGGCTATAAAAGCAATAAAAAATGAGATATCGGAAAGACATAGGATAGTAAAGAAACATCACTGTATGGAAAACTTCTTCCAACAGGTGCTTTACTTGAAAACCATTTGCACACGTACTTTGCAAAGCATATGGAAGCGCAAAAGCACGGAGACAAGTCTTTCATTACATCGCACAGATACTTAAAAAAGGTTTTGAGAGAGAGATTATCTTTCCTTCTTCGTAAAAAGACGTCTAATAATCCTATCAATAAAAAATGTATTAATTTGATTATTTTATGTATGTGTTAATGTATAATGTATTTATTTTATCAAACGTTACCTTTTATTTAGGTTAGTACTTACATTTCAAAAAAACGTAATATTTTGCACTGAAGCATTTTCTTCAATTCTTTTCAAAATATTCTACCTCAGGATCCATAGAGTTTTTCATTCCGATCGATAAATTTTCAAAACAGTTATGCCTTCAGAAATATATGCAACGGGAAAATGAGATTTTTAAGTTTTAGCTGCTTTATTTAAGCTTTTTAAACCGATGACTCCCAGTTTATGTTTGATAGTTGGAAAGAAAAAAAAAAGAGTTTTGGTCGCTGAATAAGGTGAATAAGAACAATGACTATGAAATCAGTCCTTTCATATACTAAATAACTGATGTTTCGAAATCAGAATAATAGCTTATATTGCAATAATGCAGAATGAAACATATACTTTAAGTCGCACCCCTAAGTTCAGCAGCTTCATTTCCTGGAATTCATTGCGCATTTTCGAATGCCTAACCTTCTTTCATCGGAATTACTTAATTCTTGCAAGGAAGGATCGATAACTAAGTCAATTCTAGACATAAAAGAAACCAATGGGAGGATTAAAAATTGTTTCTTATAACCGAAAATGGAAAATTTTTAATGAGTAACTCGTATGTGAAATAGTATTATCAACTGTTTTGGAAAATTCTATTCAAACCGAATGTTGAAATGAGAAATTTGAAAGCACTGTTTTAATTTTTCTCTTTTTGATTATAAATGAGAAATTTGAAAGCACTGTTTTAATTTTTCTCGAATTTTTGATTACATCAGATTCCCCCCCCCCCTGCTTTCAATTTCGGTTTGTCAAACTTATAGTGCGCGCTCTATATTAACAAACTCAATTTTGATAAACTTAATATACAAATAAGAAATCACTCTACATTTTCCTACAATTGTAAGAAATTTTCTCCTATCTTACCGCGTACCTACGTGGTATAATTAGAAGCACGTTCGCTAGCGCAGAAGGCATGACGCCATGGAAAGCGTATCCAATCACGAGGATGAATTTTCCTTTGCGTTCGCCGCGCAGTATGGTTTGCTAAAAGCACACGACTAGCAATCGATAGGTCTAGAGTTCGAATCCAAGCAATGGCATTTATAATTCTTCATGTTTCCCGGCTTGAAAAAAATTCTATATAGCTCCACACCTTCTCATGATCCAAAGATGAATAAAATTCTGGATGTTTCGCTTCTGTACTGAGAAAAGGGTAGTGAAATTACAATTTTCCTTTTCTTCATCTTTGCGAATAAGAGGAAAAAGCAATTTAGTTATCGCTTTTAAGTAGATTTTGAAGTTTATCAAGAGGTAAAGATATGAAATACGGCACAATTCTTATTAAACACGCATAAATAGAATTTTGACGGACACATCCGAGTTTTCAGTATTCGAAATTTGACTGTTCTTGCTTTCTTATAAACGTGAAATCACTTAATGTTATTCCTAATAAACTTTTCTTTGCCTTTCTTACAACCGATTCTTGTATCTGAATTTTCTACAATGGAAGGCGATTGCATGATTAATTTAAGTTTTATCTCAAAGTTTATAAAAGCAAACCACATTAACTTAATTTCTGAAAACACAAATATTAATGGAACAAATCTATAGACATTTTAATTAAACTAACAAATGGCTTTCTTAACGTTAACTAAACGAAACCTGCGTAAGTTAATATCGTGAAAGCAGCCATAATCAGAAATAATATTTGCTTCTATATTACATACACAAATACTGGCGGAATAACTACCATGTTTTGCAGTTTATATCGCCCTACCCGTCATAAATAAATTTCAGTCTTTCACGCAGTCAATTAACCCAGCTGTGCAAAAGCACATGAAAGCAAGTTTCTATCTATCTAATTTAAACAATTTACTAGGTAACTAACAGCTTGCAATATACAGTACGTATTTAATCAGAAGTTTCAACATTTTGTGATATTCTCATTAGACTATCGTCTGCACATCTCTCCACGAATATACAAGGGTAATGAATCTAACGTCATCCATGTACTTCCTTCAGGTACCTGGCTTCTTCACTTCTCATACACCAGGCGTCTTCTTATTTTAGAAAATCCATATTTACGTAATTCCAACTGCCAAGTCCTTACAACTGCCAAGAATTTCACTGGGTTATTGTGCTTTTATGGTAGTAGTATAGTATCAAGGTAACAAATTTTATAAATTTTATAAATTTTATATCTCGATTACAATGAAGTTCGCATTCGAAAAATGTTAAACCTTTCAAAGCAATGATATTTATTTAACAAACATTTACAGTAAATTTCTTGAAAGCACATAATTCCCTTAAAGATAATAAATTATTTAAAAGGATTGCAATCCAGTTGCAAATAGGAAGTCAAAATAAACTTTCTAATCGATACAAGATTTGTAGCACAAAATGGGGGGAACAAGAGAAAACTACTCATTATTTTATTTCTAGCTCTGCCGCAGAGGCACGAGGATGAGAAAAAAAATTAAACGAATAGTTAAGATTAAACCTATAGCCGAAAGTTAGACAAAAGCAAATCGATAAGTATAGTGCTCTAAAAGCTATTAAATTCACTTACACTCACAACTTTGACTACCGAAAATAAAACCAAAGTCTTGGAATCTTGGATCTTATATTTGATTCTGGCATCAACTACACTGATTATCATAAATTAAGGAAAAATTGCAAAAATCACGATTACTGAAAAAGTTTCATGTAGAATTTTATGAAACTTACCCACAATATACAACACATAGTAAGGTATCAAATAACATAAAAAGAAATTACCAGACAATTATGGTAGTATAGAAATTAGCACATATATAAATGAACAAATCGAAGGTGTCAGTTTGCTATAGGAAAAGTACCTTCAATATAGAATACGATCGCCTCTAGAAGCAATACAGCACATACAGTTATGTGTGATACTTTCAATTATGCGGTCTATCAGTTCCACAGGAAGCGAAAGCCATTGCTCTTGCAAAGCAGTTGCAAATGCGGCAAGGGTCTGAGGGGGCGGATTGAGAGCAGCTAGACGTCTCCCTAAAGCATCCCAAATGTGCTCGATAGGATTCAAATCCAGGGATCGAGCTGGCCACGTCATGCACATAATAGTTTCCTGTTGAAGATAATCATCCACGATGCGAGCCCTGTGTGGTCTTGCGTTGTCGTCCTGTAACAGGAAAGCATCACCTATTGCCCTGGCATATGGGCGCATATAAGCATCAAGGATGTGATCTCTATAAACTTGAGCATTCACGGTTCCCCTTGGAAAGACATGGAGGTCTGTGCGTCCACCTAAAGAGATGCCACTCCGAACACACACACTGCCTCTTCCGTATGCATCTCTTTCACGAATGTTTGACGGATGATAACGGGTTCCAGATTCTCTCCACATCAAATAAGGCCTACTATCGCTTTCTAGACTAAACCTGGACTCATCCGTAAAGAGAACAGCCCTCCATTGATCAGGCTTCCAATGGACATGATGTCGTGCCCAATGCAAACGGTCCCTCCTATGGCGTACGTGAGCGGCACGCAAATGGCTGGTCGCCTCGCATACAGACCACCTTCGTGAAGCCTTCTACGCATAGTTGACGTTGACACCAACCTTCCGGTGGCTGCAGCAAGGGAGGATCTAAGAAGAATCGGAGAAGAAGTTCTATTCCTGCGTGCACATAATGTCAAATATCTGTCAGCGGCGCTCGTCGTAGCAGTTGGCCGTCCTTAGTTGAACCTCCTAGATACCGAATCTGTGGTTTGAAATTGCCTCCAAAGTTTATGAACCACAGAAGGAATCACATTTAGCCATCTGGCCATTTCTGTTTGACTTTGTCCTGCCTCTAGTCTCCCAGTGGCTCTCCCTCGTAGTTCTATAGGCAAATGACCGGAGGTCATTGTTACGAATTGGCTATCTCAGATTTCAGACGCCACTATGACAGTGAAATATGTGGGCTTGCTCGCAAACATGGACTTTTATGTTCCTCGCGGATGACGTATTTCGAGTGCAGCGCCACTAATTTGCATATCGCAGTTTTACTCAGCTACTCTTATTTGGCAACATATTCAAATTTTACACGGTTTGGCTTATGTTTGAGGGAGTTATCGCTATTTTTGTGATTTTTTCTTAATTTATGATAACCAGTGTACTTCGCTTAGAATTCTTTTTAAAGTGCTCCTCATTCATAAAGGCATCGCATCACCACTTTCAACGTGCTTATAGTAAACCTCAGGCCACAGTACGCGGAAATGGCATGACATGATGAAAAACACGTCGAGCACTTATGGCATCTTCTAACCATTTATTCATTTATTAAAAATTAATAACGTTTAAATATTTTTGATAAGTTTCGTCAGCACAGCAAATGGATAAAATTGGAGATACTTACGTAGAAAATTTAAATTCACCCATCAATTGATCTTGTGTGACTAAATAACAAATATACAGACAATATATTCATTTTGAGATATTGGCAAGGATTTAGAATTAAGGTCATACCAGTTTATGTTATCTCTGTAATTTAAAAATGAATCTAAGATTGATGAAATTCACTAAATAAAAAATAATGCATTTTTGTTTATTGAGATGATGTTGAAATTAAAAAATAAATTTTAGTTTTTAAGTCGAACAATCACAGTTAACGTGTATAAAGAACGCAAAATTAACAACTAAAATTTAGTGAAACCTGATGTTACACATTATGAGGCAAAGCAAATAAAACAGAAGAAGCTGAAATTTAACATCTATCACTAAAAAAGAGGTTTAGATTTAAATTGTTGAATTTAAATACTTAATTTGTGACAAGATATTAGCTATAACTAAGCCACAATAAACTACGAAATTAATCTTCTAACTCTAAGTACATAGTTATTTAAGATAAAATTTTATACGGAATCCTTCGAAAATGTTTTTTCGACGCATTTCTGTTCACATCACTTTTGATAACGTATTTTGCATGTAATAAAACTTAAAAATCTCTATTTTAAGACTTTATTTTTATTTAAACCATAGGAAAAAACATCTGTAATTTAAAGAATAAAATTAAAGTATTTGCTCAACAATTATTATTATTAAACTATTAAATTATTATTAAACTATTAGATCTACATCAGATGAAGATGAAAAGAATTCAGTTGAAATTTAATAGTGCTATTATAATTTAAATGCACGAATATTTGCAAAACGGTGCCATTTATAAAGTTCATAAAGTAATTAAAAAACACACATCATATCCAATGAATAATGCTGAATTTTCAGTTTCAGAATTCTTTGCTTCAAGATAGTGAATGTTAATGGTAATATAAAATTTTTCTAATAGAGCGTCGAAAACTCGTTTCTGTTGTACTGATTTTTTTAAATAATTTGCTACTGCTCCTGCCGTTGGTATTTATTTTTTATTTAGATTTTTTTTAAAGAACGTTTTTCAGTGTGACGCAATTTGAGTTAATCCATGAATGAATATTGCATATTTTAAGTTATTCCCTGGGCGCAGATTTTGCAGTACATTCTTTTTGTGCATTGTATAAACCGCTGTTTTCATTACCTTTAGGTTAATGAGACAAATGTTTATTTTAAAACATAGGAAACGAGTATTTTTAAAAATCTTTGGTTCATTATTCTATTTTTTTAAACTTCATTTAACAAATGATTAGATTTGGTAGTAAAAGCTGAGACAGTTTCAGTGATAACATTCTTTAAATTTAAAAAATGATTTAAATAGTATTTAATAACTTTGAAAAAGGAGTGATTGATGGTTCTGGAATGAGGAGATTCATAAAAACGCAGTTTTGCAGATACATATTCTCAAGTTTATGTGCCATAAGCGAAAGAGTAAGAAAAAATCAATAATAAACTGGATTTTGTATAAAGTGTAAGCGCAATAACAAACATTTAATTTCCCTCAAACTTTCTGACGCACATTACAGACAGGCCACCAGATGGTATAGTGGTTAAGGGAGCCGACCGCGATACCGAAGAGCACGGGTTCGAATCCCGGAGAAGGCATGGTCGTAACTGTTCGTTCCTTCCGAAAAGGCAAGTACGGCCATCTTTGCCTTTATTAAGTGCCTACGCAATAAATAGCCACCACTTCCGGCCTTATGAGTGGCCAATGTCGAAAAGGCAAGTACCGTTGTGGGAAAAAAATTACAGACATGCGAGAAGAGTTAACATTTAACATCTGCCTCATCGATGTTTAGATTTAGGGACGCTAAATGTAAATATTATATTTCTGGAAAGGGTTTAATGAGCTGCAATCAATGGATTAATTGCAATTACATTTCAAAATTTCAATGCTCTTACTCACTGCATCCGTGACCTTAAAGTCCAAGCTAATTAAATCATGCAGGTTAGTTATTTGAATTATGAAGGAGTAATTTAACTATTAATAATTTCACCGCTTAACTCAGCTCGCCAGACTTACTTTGTCGATTTCTTCCAACATCGAGCAGATTACAAAAAACTTTTCGAAATAAATTAATTAAATGAATTAAATTAAAATTAATGGATGAATAAATAACACGCAAATACTAGGTAAGTAAATAAAAACAAATTACGAATGTACAGCAAATCGTTTCATTTCATAGACAGAGTTTCCAGAATTTACTTTCAGTGCAGAGATTTAAAATGTTTAATTTTCCTGTCTTTGGAAGATTTGCTAAGTATTACTAGTAAAACAATATATTGTTTGACAGGGAAAAGAAAAAAAAATATTATTTATGTTTTAAAAATTAATTTTAATAGCAGATAAAGCAAATGCGACGATTTTCATGTCACTATTTTAGGAATTCTAATCACTTTTCATGGTATAATTAATCATAATACCGGGACTAATTTATTAGAATAAACATCTGTACATTTGCGCAATATCTACAAAAGATTGATGGTTCATTCCATCCGCAGATAGTGGATGTTTCAAGAAATACAGTTAAATTAATATACTGATCTTAAATTAAATTAATGTTACACTTTTGTCTTGGCTAACCGTTAAATAAATAAAAATTTTTAAATTTAGAGACAGAAAAAAATGAAGAAATTTAAAAATTTAATTTTAAATGTAAATTTTAATTTAAATTAGAGATAATGTTAGTCTTCAATTTTGTGAAAAAATTGCGATTTCTTTGAAACGACAAAGATTTCAAAAGGCGAACCCTGTAAAGTACTGTCTGAAATAAGTAGTTGATACAATTTAATACTTCATTCACAGATTAAGCAGGTACCAAATTGGTAAGAGTATTTTTGGAATGATATATACCTAACACATGCAACATAAATAATTACTATGCAATATAAATAATTCATAATAGAATAAATACGTAAAAAATAAAATGTGATCAATCAGAATTTATATCGATCTGATATTGACTACAATTAAAGAGTATATAGATATTACAGAAATACATATGATCAGGTTCTACATAGTTAATCGATTTAATGTTGATGCTACTTTAGAGCTTTAGTCTTTCCTTGTAACTGTGGCATTTAATTGGTAATATGTGAATTTAAAATTGAACGGCCCCGAACTCCTTCCGCCCCCCCAAACACATATAGCTTCTCCTCTTCGCCGAATGTCTTCCATCGTTTTCGTACTAAGCACTTTATTTGTCCTCTGTATCCGATAAATAACCCTTGGGGACCTCACGGGAGGTGTTAGTATGACAAGCTAGTGGAACAAGTGGGATAAATACCTGCTTATCATTGTTAGGTATCAGGTATACCCATCTTCTGTCACTTATCACATACTCTCTGTGTGATACTTTAGTCTTAACGAAGCTTCATAGTCCTCCAGTTATTACTGTTACTATTATTATTATTATATTTTGTAAATTAAATAATAGTTTAACGCTGTATTATAAATTTGGTGTACCACTTACAGTTTATTTAATTTAGGTAGCATTTTAATAATTTTCTAATAAGAAATTTGATTATTCCTAGTTTAAAATTTTTAAAGTTAATTCAATTTTGTCTATGATGTCGAAATCAGCACTTAACATTTTAAGGTTTCACACAGAGCAATTTAGCATTCCATATTTCTATAAAAAATACGGAAAAATACACAAATAAAAGAGAAAAGATTTAAGCATTGATGTAAGAACATAAAAAATCACGAAACAGATGACTACACAAACAGGAAACTGGGGAAAAAACATTCAATCTCATAGTTATGCTTCATTTATTTTTGTCACGCTGTCAGGATAATTCAAACAGTTCGTATACAGCATACTTATCTGTTACGTAATAAAATCAAGAATATATACATTAATCACGCAATGCGGGACCTATATTTTTCGATAATTAAGCTCATACCTAAAGGATGAATCTGTTACCTTACAATCCTCGAAAACTGTCTCTAAACACTATTTTGAGATAATATAGGTTGCGCATCGGTGAAAACTTCTCACAGAATAAACTTCGCTAGTTTTAGTAATTTGTTTTTTATACAAATAAATACATAAATTTTGTTAGATGAATATGCACTTTTTTTTTCAGGAACCTGAAATGTATAGAAAAAAATAGGTATTATTTGTTACCTTTCCGGTCTGTTAATGACTATAATTATTTAAAGATGTGTTGAAATGGCAGCAGAAAAATAAAAAAGCAGTTTCTGACATGCAATTAAAAAATGAACTCCAGTAATTCATATATCAAAATAACATATTTTACTATATTTCGGTTAAAAAAATTTCAGTAATATTTAAAAATCCTTTTTTTAAAGTACAAATTATTCTGTGAGGAAAATCCCTATTAAACTAATTCGACGACAAATTAAGGAGTTCCACTGCTTTTACAAGAGTTTATATACTTGAATACATGTTTCTCTTTTAGAATTATACATGATTATTTTAGAATTGAATACATGTTTCTCTCTTTAGTTTTTAGAATATAGAACTGGATATAGTGAGACAGATAATTTCTTTCCCCATCCCAGAAGCATAGAAGATTCAAATACGAAGAATTCTAGAAATCCCAAGTAACTGAAGAAGTTTTGCAACAAAGGGTTTCCATACAAGTTGTCTCACATACCTGAACTTATATTTTCACGGTTCTAGAAGCAATTCGGAAGGTCTTCTACAACATATAAAATGATAGAAAATATTGTTTTAAGAACTGCATTTTAAAGAGAAGGAATCGCCTTACATTCAACTGCCTTCCCCACCCCTGCCAAAACAATAACCTACTTAAAAGAATTCCAAATTTATCATTTTTAATTTCTGTTAATTACAGTTTTTAGCAGAATATTAAACAACAACTGAATTTTTTAGACAAGGAAAAGTGTCACCAGATATTTCTACTAAACATTACCATTGATTTAACGAACACTGGTGGTAACGTAATGCACATGAAACATTACAAGATCATTTTCGGCTTATTATTCTTTTTAAAATTTTAAATGCTTAATTTATGATATCCCTGCTTCAAAATTCCCTTTAAAAATTAAACATGTTTTTTGACACTTAAGCAAGCAGTATGTTCTTAGGTCGAAAGTCTCAAGCATAATTACTGGTTCTGATAAATAACTTTCTAAATACGATATCGGATTGTTAGCTCTTCATATTTATATCTCTCATCTCCTGAGTTAGACGTTGCAACATTTGTAGACTATTTTTAATGCCTGCTTCAGCAAAAAAAGTTTTCCCTTATATCAACAGGAATATATAATGACAAATCCTTACCTCAACATGTTTATCCGCAAGAACAGACGATCCAGTTCTGTTTTATTATCACAAGAAGCATATTCGAAATCTGCAAGCGAACATAATATTCGCTACAACAATGTATCCAACAACCACCAAACGTCACATTCGACAGTCAACAAACAAAGGTATACACCTTTTGTGGGAAGCAATTTAGCATGGCAGAAGTGAGAAAAAAAGCAAAACGTGAAAAACTAAAGCTCGCCGAAAAGCCTCCGCTTATTCCACGCGGCATGTTCGCAGACGACCTTCCACATTCGGTGAGGCCGCACTTTCCTCTGAACCGATCTGGCAACCTCAACTCTAACGCTCGCGGCTCATGACGTCACAGGACACACAATATTTGCGTTTGATTCTCCAATCTGTTTCGTCTGCCTTTGTTATGATAGCGAAGTTTGTTTTGGCCGTAGGAGCAGATTAGATAAATCAAATAATAAACACGTGCATTCCAATTCGTTTTCTTAAAATAAAATTTTAAAAAAAAAAGCATTCTCGACTCCTTCCAATAAAAACGTTTTTCTACAATATAAGCATCAACAAATGTGTTCACAGTCGCCTTCTGAGTACAAAAAGTCCTTTCCTGAATTTAATACTGCGAGTCACAAATTTATATAATTTCAGTACTGAAAACAACTATCAGATGGATTACAAAACTGCAAAGCATGGACTTCAGAAGCTTTTCGATGTAAGGTGACTTCTTATATGCAAAGATTTCTATCAAATACTGGTTTAATGGCAATTCCGCACTTAATATTTGCTCCCTCCTTGAAATACGAATCCGCTACTTTCAAAACGTAGATAGCAAGGCTATAAAGAAAATATATGTACTATTTTTAAAATATTAGTGATTGATACATGTGCATATTTTTAACTTAAAGTGAAATTACTTGCTTTTGAA
This sequence comes from Stegodyphus mimosarum, assembly GCA_000611955.2. NCBI lineage: Eukaryota > Metazoa > Arthropoda > Arachnida > Araneae > Eresidae > Stegodyphus > Stegodyphus mimosarum. The sequence continues at coordinate 1,101,101 of KK112450.1, read as the reverse complement.
TATTAATCTTGGATTTTAGAAATGCATAAGTAAGTAAAAATACGAACTTTAAACCTAGAAATGGTACACAAAATAGGGAGTTTTCTCGGAAAATAAATAAATAAATAAACGGAGAACTCATGAGCCATAAGAAATCAGTTTCTCATTTTAAAAATTTAGAACTGTCGGAGCCTTATGGAAGGCGATCAGAAAAAGTGAACAAAAGCAAATAAATGAAATAACTAATATTCATAATTAAATTAGTGAAAAGAAATAAGTAAACAATTTATAAATTAAGTAAAATTAACGATAGGGTTAAATAAATGAATTTCAATACCATACCTCCTTTTGTTTGGAGCTTTATTTGGAACTGCAGTTCAACTGAAAACTGAGAAATACGGAAGCCCTTACCTCTAGTGGGTTCCGACTCAAATTAAGCCTTGAATTTTATTGAATAAATGACTCTACATTCAGCATTATAATGTAAAATAAGCAGCAGTTTTCAAAAATTCGATTATGAAGCTCAAAATTGAATTTTTCCGTTCCAGATTAATATTTGTTCTGAACAATTTAGAAAAAGACCAGCCGTTAAAGTGGACAAAATTCACGCAGCTATTAAAAAAATAAAAGTACTGGATACGATAATGACCATTAATATACTCTTTAGTGTCCAAATCTGTAAATTTGGATTAACTATCGTTCAGAAATAAAAAAGATAAGCAGAAAGAAAATAATCCAGATGATCATTCAATGAATAAATGAATATGCATTTTAAATTTCAAAATCACAAACAGTAATTTAACTATAAATATGAAATCGAAAATCATGCTAACTGATATAACATCAGAAGGTATGGGTGAAATGACAAAGATTAAATAATTTTTAGATTCCACAGTCAATTTTGTATCCCAAGAAAGTATCAATACAATATTAAGGGAAAAGTACAAATAAATGAAAAATTGATAAGAATTCACTGCTAAGCAACGGAATGAAAGATTTGTTAGGTTAGATAACGAAATTTAGATTTTCTGCACAGCAGTCGTTAATGCAGATAAATAATGAATAAATTACTTAATATGTAAAAAAGATAAATACGCAGAAAAAAATTTTGTATTCTTGTATCTTGATTACATATGCTTTTTGCTCATAAAAATTACAAATTTATGTTAAATATACATAATTTATCTGGCTATATAAATTCTTCATTGTATTGTTACGTTCTTACGGGTTCATGGATTTGGAATGATTAACGACAACACTTGATGAAGAATGAAAACATAATTTTATTAGCCAGTATTACTCAGGACTGCTACAAAAACACGTTTACAGTCGTCGAAAAACTACGACAAACAAGCTGAAAAGATCAACAACACAGTCTTCAGGCTATCGGGTTATACTGTTAAAGACAGCTTCACGGCAAAGCACTAGAGTACAGGTCCCGACTCGGTTCGATCGTTCTCGGAACACAACGTATTTTTGAGACTCTCCACGCTACAACCCGCGATGCACTCGATAGCCTCAACGATGCACACTCTCAATGCACTAACTGGCGATACACTCGAGGCGCAACGATAAAACGCAATTTGTAAAAATGAGTATTATTTTTAAGCCGTCAAGGAAATGCTCAGGTGTTTCAATCTCAGCTTAATCAACCTTTTGGATATAATGACTAATGTTGCCCCTACAATATAAGGAAATAAAATAGCGCCGCTACGGGAACAGTCTAACTAGAAGAAAAGGATTTTGTCCATTACCATTGTTTACGCTGCCAGAAAAATACGTGTGCCAAAAGGACTGTATTTGAAAATGTTATCATAGTAATTGTGACTGTAGTCCAACTTTATTAGGGCGAAGTAAAATAATTGAATCATCGTCAGTTTCACCGATTTTTTTTTTTTTTTGTCTGAGAATGATAAATGGATCACGTCGATGTGGCTTTCTTCAGTGATGCGCGTTGCTCGAGTAAAAAGAAGGTTATTAAAAGAGATTTTTACTTAAGACATGAAATACCGCATTTCATACAATGGAAAGGCGAACTCACTGCAAAATTAGCAATCAGAAGTTTACGATAGACTTTGACTTTCCGAGCGATATCGCGTTGTGGATGTGGCTGTAATTTGAAGTCACTCCGTTTGATTACAGCCCGTTTGATCATACCAAAGCTTATGTGTCTGAGTTAACTTTGAGAGGAAAAAATTGCATAAAAGGATAAAAAAAGATTTACTTCATTTTCAGCATCTCGCTGAGTTTAACTCTTCGCCTCTCGATGATTACGCAACAAAGTTAGACTTGTTATATGAAGTGAGTTTGTAAACAGAATCAGTGACTTTCGTAACCAGCAGCCTTCTTAAGATTTATTTTTTAAACCATTCAGAATCGATACTGGAGACATACTTTTCTCAGTGCAAATGAAACTGCTTGAACTTCAATCCTTTTTTGACAGATATTCTTCAGCGTGTCCTTACTTACATTTTACAAAGACTGCATTCCCTAATCTTCACCGCCATGCTCTGAAAATATATGCTTTGTTAGGAAACATAAATGAACTCTTCTTACTAAGAATGAAGCATGTGAAAGATACGACAAAAAGTCAGATCTCGGAAAAACATCACGAGAATAACCTACGTATATCGACTTCCAACACTGGGGCCAATGTCGGCAAATTGGTCAAGGGAAAGCACAGTTAAATTTTCCCATTGACTTTTGTGAAAACGAATGTTATTGGTTTAAAGAATGAAAAAGTATTATTTTATACAACTCTGTATTCTCTAACCTGTTTCGAATCACCAAACTGCTGATCATGCAAATGCTGCATAAAACGCAGAACTATAAATAGTTGATAAGTTTGCAAAGTTTCTCTTTGCAGAAGGAAATATCTTATTACACATGAATAAAGCAACTGATAATCATAGACAGACAAAATTCAAAAATAAACATCTTGATATCCGATGATATGCTGAATATCCCTATCAGACACACAAAGACAACATTCAACTTGATGTTAAATTTAACAAACAGCACAAAACAGCCTTAACATAGTTTTACGAAATGGAAAGGTCATGGATTAGTTCACAAAATGTTTTAAGTACTTGCAAACGTTATATGACATCAAACAAGGTAACTGAAGTTATTCGTTTATTTCACGTAACTTTTTTCCCTTACCTCTAGAATTATCACTGCATCTAGATAAATTCAGTAAACACACAATTTTTGAGATAACTGAAACACGTCTACATAACTCACTGTGATAAAGACACCCTAAATATTTCGCAACATGAGTGACGACATATATGAATTGCACTTCATGCAAGAGAATAGAACGTGACCAAAATTTTAAATAATGTCATCAGAAAAGAATACTCCTTTTTTTCTTAATTATTTATTACCAGTATGCACGATGAAATGTGTAATCCACTTCATTTCGGAGACAAAGTAAAAAAAAATATATTTCTTCATAAATGTCAAAAAGCATTCAGAATTTTAATCATGTTAAAAAGCATTCAGAATTTTAATCGTGTCAAAAACCACAGAAGATTCTGGAAAGCCTCATACATAAAACGTGAATTAGAATTCACAGTTCTAAAATACACATTGCAGGACAAATAATTTTTTAGTTTCGGTTACTATAATTTAACACAGTTTTCTAAATTAAAAGCAAGTGAACTTTACAATGCAGTAAAATTCCAGGCATCCTATTTCAACTCCATCGCTTGATCTTCTTTCAAAGCCCTTTAAAATAAAGCTTCTTACTAATTTATTTAGGGATTCTTAATTTTTTTGTTTACTTAGATGACATAACATATATTTTTAAGAAGCTATTAAATTAATTTAGATAAATATAAATGATATTTTATCACATATCATTTGACAAATAGGTAGTTCAAAAGAAACTGCTATAAACATTAACGGAACAACAATAGTGTACAGTTCTATATTACCTTTACATATTAATTTTTAAGAATAACAATTGTTTATTATTTCTCCCCATAGAAAACACGTTTTTTCCAAAACAAAGTTTATCTCTTAGAGGTGTACGAAATAAAATACTGACAGTTCAAGTGCAGGAATGATCCTAAACTTAATTGAATTAATAAGTCATTAAAATCGAAATATTGCCTATCGTATAGCTAATCAGAGAGAGGGATACGTTTCTTGTCTGTTTAATAAAGTACACAATGAATTTATTTTTAAGTAATCATGTTCAATTTGAAATTCCTTCCATGATCAAAAAAGCGATTTTTTTAGCCCAAAGGGGTAATTTGTCCAGAAGGGCTATTAAGTCCGTTTTGGCATTTTGTGTTTGTTCACTACAAATAGCGTTTCACTTTTTAGATTGTTGCCACCAAATATTAGAGCCCTGCATTATAATTGAAGAAAATAAATAATGAAGGATCTGCATGAATGTATGTATCTTTATGAATGTATTTGTATAGGAAATTTTTTTTTCCTCTAGCGTGCGAGACCATGTGTCGGAAATTCTAAAGATATGCCCTTTTTAAATTATTTTGTGATATTGCTGTTGAATTTAATTTTATAGTTTAAGTTCGAAGAACATGATATTTAATAAAAAAAGGTAGCACACAAAACGTTAAAAAAAGCCCCTTTGAGCGTAATATAAAATATGAAAGCTTTCAGGTTTTTTTAATATATCTAATTGTAAAGCAGATGTTTCGCATTATGAATAACTGTATCAGATTATAAGATTACTTGTACGGAAGACGAATTCATATTCATTGAAGAAAGCTTGATAGATTTGAAGAAAACGTGATAGTGTTTAAGCTAGTGATACGTTAGATAAGCATAGTGGTTAACGTCGCTGACTGCCGTGCCGAAGGGCCCGGGTTCGAATCCCGGAGAAGTCATGTATGTTTATAAATGTATAGTGTTCGTGCGGCAGGGGTACTCTAAATATGTGCCAAGCCGAAAGTCCTTTCGAGAGACTAGTGGTAGGGGAGTAGACCCTCGGACCCCCCAGGATGCTCTCCATCAAAATTTGGGGCGGAACTGAGCTAAGTCATACTGCCACCTGTAAGATGCTCAAGGCTATTGCCAACGACAGACGTAATCTTGTATTCCTTGCCATAAGGAATTTCGTGGGCTTGGGTTAACTATAGGTGAGACAAGTGAGCATTAGTCAACAACAAGCATGGAAAATGTCCAAGTTCAATGATATATAATGGGACCAATATGGCTGGACTGTACAAAGGTGTGCAAACCATTATTTGTCAAAGAAATTATCAAGTTACACACATTCCTTGTTCAGCTCATAGTTTAAATTTCATATGCAAAAATGCCACTTCTACAAATTCAAGCATATTAATATTCTTTGGAACTGTATAGAGGATTTACAATTTTTTTTTCATCTACAACAAGTAGATGGGATGCACGTATATTTGTTGCAAAAACAATATTAAAATGTCACACGGATACGCTAAGGTCATCAAGAGCAAACGCTGTTAAAGTTTTAGATCTATAAACAACCGAAGCACACCGATTATATCTTTGCAGTGGGCTGAAAACAACAGCCGACTGCAACATCTCTGAAACAAACCAATTTCAAATTTTTATGTTTGCTATATGCGTGGAGTTTAATGCTGCAAGAAATAGAAAATGTAAATAAAGCCTCACTTCCCAAAACTATATCTATCTATAAAGCATCACGCTTAACACAGAGATGAATGCTGAAGAAATTCAGTCTTAAAATATTTACTTTTAAGAACTATGCTATTTCAGTAAATCCGAACACTAAAAGCAGGTAAAAGATAAGATCTTTAGAAAATAATTCACGATTATAATTTAGTTCAATTATATACGAATTTAGAAGCAGTGCTAAGAGTTTTTTTATCGGTGCCAGTTACTATTGCCAGAGGCAAAAGAAGTTTAACAAACTTAATAAAGAATTATGAGATCTTCACATGACTAAGAAAAAATTTTAAGCATGGCCATTCTCTCTATTGCACATAAAAATTAAGTGATCAAGTAGATTTTGAAAAGAATTATTGATGATTTTGCTTCTTTTAAAACAAGAAAAAATTAATTATAAAAATATGCTTGAAAAGTCTATGCCATAAATTTTTGAGTAACTGCATTACTATTTATACTGCTTCAAATGTAATTAGATTTAACAAAATTTACAGTATTACAATTAACAATTACATAATAAATTAATACATGATTTACAATTAACAAAATTTTAAAAGATTTAACAAAATCTAAATTTATCAAAATGATTATTTTTAATGCTTTTCATTTCAAAATTGTAAATCATTACATATGTTTCACTTTGCGAAATATGTAAAGCTAAGATTAAATATTGCTATAACAGTATGATATTATGACTTGTAATATTTACTTTTAATAAGCTGTAGAGTGATTAGGTTATTTGGAAGCAGGAGATGTGGAAAATGAGCAACGTCTTCGCCGTGAATCGAACCACGGACCTCTCGATTACGCGTCGAGCGAGCTGCCCACCACACCACGAAGGCATACGAAGAAGGCGAGAGAAATACCTTATACTCCCCCTTTTAAAGGGCGACTGGGATTACGGGTCCCCTATCGCCAAATCGTGGTGGTGGAGAATCATCACCCACCACCTTTTTTTTTAGTTCGGGCGCCACTTGTAGAGTCATTAGGAATTTTTCTGGAAGCAGAAGAATGAGCAACGCCTTCGCTGGGAATCGAAGCGCGGACGTCTCGGTTACGCGTCCAGCGTGGTGACCACTACACCACGATGGCATGCAAAGAAGACGGGAGAAATACCTTATAAAGTATATAAATAAATAATCTTGCTCTGAATACAGAGGCGCATATTTACTACTTTGCCTCAGGTGAAAAAATATACAAGCACAGCTCTGATTAATACATTCTTTTAACTTTTTGGTGTATATCGTTAGCTTTTTGATTAAGATTTTTTATTTTTTAGGATAAAATGACATGTATTATCCTCATGTTAAATGTTATCTTAAACTGTTAAACTGTAATATTTATTTAAATGCATTATCTTCATTGAAAGAAGAATAATAAACGAAAAGACAGCTCCATGCAACTCAAACAATAACTAGTTATTCAGATTCTCTTATTATTCGAATGGTTTGTGGTACCCGTTAGTTTGGATAGGTAGAGCTTTACTGCACTTAAAATGATTAAATATTTACAGCTATTATTAACAGCGAATTTAAATAAAAAAATATTCTACTTACCAAAAATATTCCTATTTATTAACCCCCAGAACAGTGCAATTATTTTCCTGAGCAAAATAAATTTCTTTTAGAATAAGCCTTCGAATAGAGGAAAAAGCTCAAGTTGAAATGTTGCCATGAGTAGAACTGCATGTTTACATATACGGCAGGTTTACATATAATAAATGCATTGAGTAAATTCCTACTTTTAAAGTTTTATTATCTATTCCCTTTCATGAAGCTATTAATAATTTAAAATTTTTTCCTCAGTTACTGTTACATATAGCAATATTAACACTGAAATTCTTGTACCTGACAACAACATAAATTTAAAAGATAATTAGTCCAAAGGACGTTAGCCCAAAAGAGCTATTAATTTCGTTTTGGCATTTTGCGTTGATTCACTATAAATGGCGAATGACTTTTGAAATTGTTGCCACCAAATATTAGAATCCTGTACTATAATTAAAGAAATTAAATAATGAAGAATCTGCATTAATGTATGCCTTGTGATACATTAATGCAGTTTCTCGCCTTGTGATAAAACAACGGTACCTACAGCCATCCAATTTTGAATAACGTACATCTCCACCCGAATATGGGCATCTGGAAGCCTAAATTTTGAATTTGTTTTGCTATCTACTTCATATTTTGTAAAGCATTTATTATTTCTTGATTAAGAAACTCAATGATTTCGAAGCGAGCCATGTCAACACTGTAGGAGGGGAACACATTTTTATCTCCAGTGCGCGAAACTGTGTATTGGAAATTCTAAAGATATGCTCTTTTAAATATTTTGCAATACTGCTGTTGAATTTAATTTTATGGTTTAAGTGCGAAGAACATGATATTTAATAAATAAAGGTAACATACAAAAATAATAATAATAAAAAAAAACTTTGGGCGTAATATAAAATCTGAAAACTTTCAGATTTTTTTGTTTTAATATGGCAACTTCGCGAATCTCAAAGTGAGTAGTGTTTTCGTGAATGGTTTCATTCGTTTGTAAAATAGATTTTGTATAGAATATTATTAACAAATATGTTTTAGGTCTTAAAAACTAACTTATTGTCTACACAATGCTACCAAAATATTTAAATGTTCTTAAAATTCATATATAACATAAAGAAATCGTAAGATTTAGGAGCCGTAAACGAAAGAGTAATTTGTCGTCGAAGGTTGAAATGGATTTATAGGACTATAACAAAGGACATCAAGGCTGTCTGCCTAAAGGCAACGGTACCTTTGTGGAAAACTTCGAATATAAACAAGCTCATATTTACATTACACTTAAGAAAAACTGCGAAAATGCTCATGCAGCCAGTCCGTTCGTCATGAAAAAACTTGAGTCCAGTTACCACTATTTTAAGGTTTATCCACTCGATCATTGATAGGTCATTTTTTGGAAAGGATAGCTAGTCATTGCATGCTTGTGTTGAAGATTAAAAATATATATCATGGTATAAGATTGTTAACACATTAGGGTGTATTTTGAAGATCTTTAGCAAGAGGCACTGAGAAAATATAGTGTATAGGATAAATCTGACTTTAAAATGGAGCAGCACGTAATATTGTTGATGGCTTATTACCCCTAGAACAAACGGAAAATTCCTACGCTCTGAATAGTATGTTGTCTGTAAAATCTTGACTAAACAGATTCAGGGCACAGGCATTTTGAGGTATGACAGAGGCTTGTCCAACAACGTGAACTTGTAACAACTTGTAACAACGTGACTAGCTAAAAATCTCTTAATCCTCCTAAAAAGGAGCTCGAAAATTCAAATTTGCTTCATTAATGATAAAGAAGTGCCCTGAAGTTGATTAAGAAAGAATCTTTAGGCTTTTAACTTATCTCTAAATTTTTTAAACTCAAAATTTTGAATAACTTAATATTATTCTTTTTGTTCCTTAAATGAGAATCCTTTTTATTTTCATTTATTTATTTATTTCACATTTTATTATTATTAAAACTAAGATTTTTCCCCAAGTAAAACAAATTATGATTACAAAATAAGAAAAACTCATGTACTGATTCTATATTTTAATTTTAAAATATAAAAAAGATAGATTTAAATTTTACCACGAATGAAGACTTATTCATACTGTACAACAAAAAGACTGCAATACTTTAACTAATATTTACAAAAATCGAGGATTCTGTTTCAAATACAGAGTTTCATCAAAAAGTACTCGAGCCAAAAGCCTCATCTGTTCTATCATAGCAGTTATTTTTCTTAATTACTGGGGAGTAATAGAATTCTTCAAATTCAGGCATCACGATAACCAAGAGCAGTAATTTCCCACCGCATTTAAGCTAAATAACTACCTTGAGGGATAATTACTTGCAGAACTACCCATAATGCATTTCAGGCATTCGTGAGATTAACATGCTCAGACTTTTCTTCTACAACCTTTATTCCCGGAAGCAAAGATAGAATTTCAAGGCAAGAAAAACTCATTTTGCAGTATTATAAATAAAAATAAATAATAGAAAAAGAGGTTAAAAGCAAGAATTTAAGGAATTAAGTAGCAAAAATTGAAAATATTTTCATGCAAATGATTATTCTTTCACTCTCATTAGCGCGTTATCTCTCACATCTTGAGTTATGTGTTCCATTAGCGTTAGAAACAAACCTCCAGGTTCATTGCTTTTGCCACCGACCGCTGAAAAAGTTTCTCAGAAAAGAACTCACGTTAATGACGGTTTCTTATGGATATTCTTTGGGTGTTGCTCGACAAAGTAAACATTTTCAGAATTTCAGATCCTTTGCGGTCAGAAATCTCTTGACTGTTGTAATTCTTTTTTACTTCGTATTTATAACAGAAAATATTGGGATTTTTAACAAAAGCTTGCAGTTTAGTTATCCTGAAATCCTATTTAATAACTGGTCTTGATATTGTTCTTTTATGTGCATACGAGTTCGTAATGGACTGAATGACCGATAAAAACCCAATGAGATTTATTTTCTAAAATAAATAAATAAATTTGCAGTTCTTGAACTTCTCACACAAATGTAATCCTGCAGCTCTTCTCAGCATAACAGATCACAATCAATAGTTATCCCTCTAAATTGCTAAGAACATTAAACTCAATGCAATGCAAAGCGAAAGCTTGCACGGTGAGCATTCAATACTATGAACTAACTCCAAATTAAAAGTGAAACTGAATCGAATCCTAATATTCCGTGAATATCGCGCAGAGCGCGACGTGTCCGGATCAATGACACATATTGCCATAAAGGCACACAACATGAAAGCAATCATGATAAGTAGGACCTGGAAGGGAGTACCAGTGAGTGGAATCAAAGGGCAGCAAGAGGATCATAAAATGATCGGACATCGCAAATAAAAAAGGGCTGGATGTATGAAAAAGCAAGCCAATAAGTGTAGTAAAACTGAACTGGCAGTGGTATAAAGAAAATCTCCCCATAGTGTAAAAGAATACAATGCAAAACAAGTACAATGAAAAATAAAACAAAAGCAAAAACAATATGGAAGGAAAATGTGAAAAATAACTAGGCGATAGGAAGATCAGTCTTCTTCTGGCGTCCGGTAAATGGTCTTAGATCACAGTCCTCTTCAAGCATTTTACAGTTGAAGATATTAAATGAATTTAAGTTTTGATATCTAAGTGCTTTACAGAAGAACTTTGTGTTCGTCTTGTTAAGATAATTTTCAGTGGTGTCAAGTGTGAGATCGTCATGAAGTGTGACATTTCTGACATAGTAATGTGCATTAGTAATAATGCGAAGGAAACGATTTTGAATTTTCTGTAATTTCAGGAGATCATTTTTTGTAGCAGAGGTCCATGCAGGTGAAGCATAAACTGAAACTGGTTTGATAATGGAGGTGTAAACAAGACGTGTTTTCCTAAGATACATACTTGAATATTTTCCAACAATGGGAATTAGACTATTGATAACCTTATTTGCTTTGTTTCTAATCTTGTCAATATGATCATTCCATTTTAATTTAGAATTAAACGTTATACTCAAATATTTGGCAGTCTTGACTAAAGGAACAGTTACTTTGAATAGGGTAAGCTGACGAGTAGGATTAGTTCGGGATTTTTTCCTTCTAATGATAAGTAATTGAGATTTCGGCGCATTAATAGCAATTCTCCATAAGGTGCACCCTCTCTCGGTATGAAAAATGTTGCTTCCTGTGATTTTCTCCCATTTGTCGAAACATTTCCAGTACTTTCGATTTCTCAAAACTTCTAGAAGGCAAACACAGTTATATACAGCCGGACACAGTTACAATTACATAGGAATCGGACCAGCTATAAGTGCGCAGGGATCGAATCAATATTGTCGATAAATGGTCGCTAAGCTTGGCGACTTTTGGAGATATTTATGTATTACGTATGTATTACGTAATGTAATTATTTATGTATTACGACTTTTGGAGATATTTATGTATTACGTATGTATTACGTAATGTAATTATTTATGTATTACGACTTTTGGAGATATTTATGTATTACGTGTTACTCTTCAAATCTGGCGATAAAACTTAATCGCCAAAACCATCGCCAGCTTGGCGCGTGGTGAAATAGTCGTTTGCCTCAATGTTGAATAGACTTACACCTGTGACCCTACTTGTTTTTCCAAATTTGGGCTTCCAAATAAGCATACTCGGGTGGAAACGTATGTTATTCAAAATTGAATGGCTCTAGGTACCGTTGTTTTATCACATTTCGAGAAGTATACATGTGTTTATGCAGATTCTTCATTATTTAACTTCTTTAAATATAATACAGAGGGATAACGTTTGGTGGCAATAATTTGAAAAGTGATACAGCCGTTTATAGTGATTCAACGCAAAATCGCAAAACGAAAATAATAGTCCTTCAGGGACAAAGCCTCTTTGGACTAATAATAAAAATGAAAAATCTGAAAGAATCTGAAATCTGATCTAAATTACGTCCAAAATGGGCGTTTTTTAACATTTTGTGTGTTACCTTTATTTGTTAAACATCACGTTCTTTGCACTTAAACCATAAAAATCAGTTCAACAGCAATATTGCAAAATAATTTTAAAATGAGCATACCTTTAGAATTCCCGATACGCAGTCGCGCGCGCTGGAGATAAAAATGTTTTTTCTGTACAGCGTTGCCATTTCTCGCTTTGAAATCCTTGAGTTTGTTAATCAAAAATTCTTTAAAGCTTTGCAAAATATGAAATAGATAATGAAACAAATTCCAAATTTGAAGCCCCTATTCGGGTGAAACGTTCAATATTCAAAATTTGATGGCTCTAGGTACGCTGTTTTAATCACAATGCGAGAAACATGCATACATTTATGCAGATTCTTCATTATTTAATTTCTTCAAATATAATACAGGGCGATAATATTTGGTGGCAACAATTTGAAAAGTGAAATGGACATTCAGAGTAATTCGACGCAAAATCGCAAAACGAAAACTATAGTCCCTCAGGGACAAAACCCCTTTGGACTAAAAAGAAAAAAACACAGATTGGAGTGAAACTTAAATTTCAAAGTGATTATTTTAACAATTTAAAATAAAAATTTAACTAAAAATTAAATTAATTTTAACTAAAAATTGAAATAGAAATAAAATAAAATTCGGAATTCACAGTTTTTCTAAGAAAAAGGGCACTTAGCGAAAATCTATTTTTATTAAAAATAACAAAGTATTTTTGAGCAGTAATAGTTTGTTTAAATTTTAAATATAGTGAAATTGGGGATTCTCGGTTACACGTGCACGGTTCGATTCAGCATAAAATTTTTAACGAGTTTTTGAAAATAAATAGCAAATGTGCATCAAATGATTTTTCAAAAAAAATTATTTCGTCTGCGAGTTGAAACTTTTATTCATTTTCCAAAATTTTTAATTTTAATAATCTGATAGAAGTCCTTGCAGATTACAGTGGTTCGTATACTCTACTTTTCAAGAGTTCAACATTATTGATCAAGAATATTTCACTTATTACGTAATACATAAATATCAATTTATATTATATGGTAGGGATGGCCGAATTTTATGTCGATAATAGCTACGTGTTAGAATTCGGGAATATTCAAGAACCGTACTTAAATATCTATGCCATTTAAAAACTGGTGAAATAGTTATGGAAAAAAATGTTTGAAGTTAATTAACGAAGATATTGCCCTTTTTAATTAATGTGGCTAATAATTAAAAAGTACGGTATTTTTATCAAGATAAATTATAAAGAATAAATAATAATTATAGTATCAAGAATAATTATTAAAGTACATATAATTATTCTTTTTACCCCTTTTAAGAAAGTTTGTTCTCAAGACATTCAAATCCCAAACTTCTGTATGATGTCCAGAATACGCTTTCTTTCAGGCACAAAAACGAAGCATAGTTTTCTTAGCATGCAGTCCTCCTTTCACGATTATAACTATACACTAACCCCTAATTAAATTTTATAGGGGTAGATGGAAAATGAAAGAGGATATAGTTGTCTTTACAATAATATCAAAAAAATCATTTGATTGAAAATGACTAGTTTAAAAAACAGATCTAATGATTTTTTCAACTTAACTAACGTCCATTTCAATATACAGAGCTCAACCTTCGTCTTGAATTATTTAATTAATTCATTAGATGTGGCATGAATTTATAGAGACACATTTTCGTTTTTCCAGTGCAAGCTAGAGTTACACATATTCGTAGGTTCCATTCAGTTAGATTCGAGACGATTCGCTTCGAGTTTTTCACTTTGACTAATTTTGACTAATTTTTTAAATTTTAATGTTAATAAGATTAAAATACATTAAGAGATATGATAATGTCGCGCACTTTGTCTCGCGTTTTGAGAAAAAATTTTGTTCCAAAATTATCAATTAACAAAAGTATAATATTCCAAATTCAAATAAAAAATAAAATTCACGAATTTGTATTGTATTTTTTTATCATCAAAAACACTACCACGCCAGAGAAAGCTTAAAATTATCCATTACTTTTATTTTCAGACCATTAAAACATATGGATTTAATTTTAAACAATATGTAGGGTTACACTTCATCTGATAACGTTAAATTAGTCCTATAATCCTGACAGACATGAAGCAAATTCTCGTTGTCTCTGAGAACAAAGCCTTGAGATGATTAAACTAAACTTGTATTTAAACAGAATTTAGAACTTAAAGGCATTTTCTTTTGCTAAAATTTCCACAACTCGTAGTGACGCAACATAAAATAGAACAGTCCAAATTAATTTAAACGTTGAACAACAGTCAAGGACTACACAATTAAATATTATTAGAAGCTGGTTCGCTAACTCACGGGAGCATTAGAATTAAAGTGTCGGCAGCGACAGAACGCAAAATCGAATAATTGAAACTGTCAGAACTGGCAGGAAACTAATATGTAGCGTGCACGTGATGCAAGAAACACGCTGTGTCTTAAAATCCAAAAAGACCTCAGTTTAAATACTGGCTACTCATTTGCGTTCTGGTGAGGAATACAGGAAGGTGTAAAGGCTGAAATTATAAGTAACTGGTTATAACATAAAATTCCCTAAACTTATAAAGAAACTTTGATTTCATGAGAATTTGACTACTCATCAGTGGCAGCAAAAACTGTGTACTTGTTTTACACACTTTTATCAGGCTTAGCTGTCATATTGACTTCATTCTTATCATTAATAGTGACCTTATAAATCGTAAGTTTAAAATTGGAATAAAAAATTATTACCCCCCTCTTAAATGTATTAGGTAAGGTATCTTGAAGTTTCCTTGCTGGCTCTTCTTTTCTTGAATATCTGCATCAACAATACGCCCAAAGTCAGTAGCGTACTTGCAGTATAATATGTCAATGACACTTGCTCACTTCCTGAAAGCAAAACATGCTAGAAACAAAATACAAAATAGTATCGATGTGACTAGTAGCTGGTTAGATGAATGAAATACCAACGTTAGTGTTAGCAAAAATTGTGTAATTGTTTTTCGCTGATACAAAAACACTCAGACAAGATATTCGTATTGAAAACCAAGTTGTTCTTTGTGATACCGAATACTGAGGAATCATCCTATATGAAAAATTTACCTTCAAACCTCCCATTATTTACACAGATGAGATATAGGGTATGCAGGGTACAAGAGGGCTTATTCCATATTTGTCGCCGGTTAAGCCTACATATTGAAAACTTTTATATCAACAGATGATAAAATTCATCTTAATGCAGGCTTCCTCTGATTAACCAACGACAGTCAAAGCGAACAGAAATATTTTACAAATTCTCTAAAACAAAGCGTTGAGAATCACTTAAGCTTGCTCCTTAAATTTAATTATACATTAAGATTTGGAAGTCATACCTAGTAACAAGGATATTCTAACTTCGGTGCACAACTTCTACAAGAAATGCGAGATCCATTGTTCTCAGTTAATGAACTGCCTCGTAGACTGTGATTTGTAACTCAACAGCCATGTAAGCACCTAAGAAGATCCACCACAACACTCAATAATTACAGTTTCTTAAATTCTTTGCAAAGCTTACTGTACAAGGGATTTCCTGAGAGATATATGACACGCGTTAGTCCGACACTTTTTAGAAAGGGCCGATGTCCAACAGATTACAATTTGACACCAACGAAATTTTTAACAGATGTTTGTGGAAACGAATTTCAAAACAAAATTTGTAAGCACTGCTATTTTGAGCTATATTATAACTGCAGATAACTGCATTCACTATTGGTATAATTGGCTTAATGATGAAATGTAGTATATTTGTTTTCTTTTCTGTTGTACTTTAATTTATTTCATTGAAAATCTGCTTCCATCTGCAATATTCCTTAACTGATAATCGAAATGTTTTATTACGGTGAAAGGTATTATACGTTTTGAGATTTGTATCTATAAACATACGAGCAGCAGCATTTTGCAAACTAGATAAATTAAAGGTTTCTTAACCACAGCTCATATCGCTATGAACATGCTGGCAACGAGAGCTATTCGCAGTTTTCGCTATTTGTATGGAGAAAATATGAGTTAATTCTCCTTAGAAAGTCCTCTACGAAAGCCTTCTTAACCTAAGGCAGATAGTCCTCGTGTGCGTCATCATAATCAATTAACCAACCTTCAAGTAACCAATCTCATGCGGCTGGAGTGTCGATAGTTGCCATAACACCGTGATTTATTTTACTAAGGCAGGATTTTGAGTGAACTTGAATCCGATACAGAAGATATTAAAAAAATAGTTTTCCCTTGTTCGTTAAAAATACTAATCTTCTTCCTGCCGTAAATTATGGAAAGTCAGAAATTGTTATTACTAATAAGCCACTGTTTAAGTGGCCTTGAGATCCAAATAGTGTAAAGTTTAGTGCATTTCAAACGTACATTATCTTACTTACAGAATCTTATCTTCGTATTAGAAGTTGTAAGCAAGTTAAATAATGCGACAGCTTATAATTTTATTCTAAAATTTAATACGCTAAGTATAAGCCATTATTATTTTATTTCATCTCATGTTAGCAAGAGATGGGAATACTTAAAAGAGAATGAGACAGAGCTTAATAGTGACCTTTTTTGGGAAGCAGGGCACGCCAAAATTTTCCTCGAAAGGGAGTCGACTTCCAGAATGGCTCGGGCAACGTGTCTCCTGAGCAAGACCAGCCCACAAAGTTGGCAACGATGTAGGCTCTTGTTCCGTTAGTGGGCTGGAACCTTACGCCAAATTGAGCCCACGATCTGAGAAAATATTCTTTTCGAAATTTTGAATTCCTCCAACGCGCCGATGGTTGATGTTTGTTTGCCTAGAGGGCGGCACACTGGCTGTTTGTAATTTTAAGAAAAGGTAGTAGCCTTTTTTCTTCCCTCTTCTCTTTTTAGCTGCTTGAATTTGATTTCTTTTTCTCCTCTTTTTTCCAAATGTTGAATTTGGAAGTTTATTTTAGAGTAGGTAATCTGAGGTCGGGTTAATGATATAAAGTTCATGTAAGAGTGTGTTGAACTGGAATTGTTAAACGAGATTTTATTTTTTTCTTGAATTGACGCATTTTATAATGCCACTGATACAAGTAACATGCATATTTCACTGAGAGTATTTAAAAAATGAAAAGAATAAAAACACTTCTTTGAAAATCATAAAAATAAATTTGAAAATATTAAAAAAAGCTTCACGACCTTTTTCAGGATTTTTTAATCGGCTATTTAATGGAAAAATGTAACTTACATTTTTTGGAAATTTTTTCTGCGTAGAAGTTAACGTACTTTTAATCAGAATGCATTTCTGATACCCAAGCATCACAATGTAAACAACATTTTCCTTTCTTCGTCTAGAATTCGAAACATCTGGTCGCTGGCTGTGATCTGAGACCAGAACCTCCAGTGCAACGAGGTTAACCCGCTCAGATATGACAACCGATAGTTAGTCTCGAATAATTTTTATTTAAGAATTAAATACACCAAAGGATAAAGATATAAATATAACTAGACACTGACGAGTAGGAGACTAAGCCACTTTCGAATTTGTTTTGGGATTATATCAATTATCATATTATATCAATGCTATGTTATAGAAGGATAGCTTGTCACTAGGGCTTTCAAACTAAATATACCTACTTATATACGATTTTTTGCTTACTGTCGTTTCAGTTTTGATGTGAAGCACCTCGAGGAAAGCTCGAAGGCTTCATATACCTCTCGAAAGGAATTTCAAGGCTTCGAATTTTAAGTGCCACGATTCCGCTAAAACACTATTGCCACAAGTTTATATCTCTTATTCATGTACCATTCTGAAATTCCTTTTTCGCCTTTACGATTGTCTATGCTATAAACCTTTCATATATACCTTCATTACCAATATGCAGTTGATCAAATCAGCAATCCTATGTTAAATCTCAAGATAAAATTACACTTCAAATTTTTCTTTTTTTGTGTGTCCTGATACAATTTTTTTAAAAAAGATTGAAATAGTAGTTAAACAAAAACTTTCAGTATCATGCAACTGATTATATTAACATAGGGAAGAAAAGTGGCCGCGAAAGTTACAAAAAAGAGGAAGAGATCCCTACACTAGATGAGTTAAAAAAAATTCCTTGGGTGAATAGGCAAATACCCCATGAATAAATCTGCCATATACATTACACATAAATTAACTAAGAAAAAATGTGTAATTCGTTCATTATCTGTGATCAATAACATACCTATTAGATATTCATTATATATATCATCTAACTTCGATACAGTTGATTCTTCGCTGAGTTAACATCCTTTTATTACACATACAGTAAGTGTACGGACAGGTGCAGTTATACAGTTTTAGTTGATGCACAGGGGACTATTTCGACCACACCCGAAAGAAAAACTGTTTATTAATTCTTTCGTCCTTTTAGTAAGTGTCTGACCTTGTGGGAAAAAAAAAGGTGGGAGTGGCAGTTATGATTTTTGCCCTCTCCTTTTCATTTTCCGACCCGACGTGAGTACACGACTAAAGAGTCGATTATAGCGTGGACAGTAGTCTCTTTGTGGTTGGCAACATCAAAGTTTTTGTTTGCAGCGATTATGCAAAGCTTCGAAAGCTAATTTAATGTCAGGGAGGTTTACGTCATAATGGGAGAGGTATTCATATAATAGTGGCTCGGTAGACATTCGATTAAAATCGCAGCTTGGTAGCGGTTCAAAAGAAAGTTGATTCATGATTTATTTTATCAACACTTCTGAAATAAACTTATTTCATGCATATTTAAATATTTATTTTACTTCATCCAACTCCTAATTAACAGAGAATACCAAGGACGACGTCCATAGTTGACTCAAAATCGCAGTTAATTCGAAATCAGTTAAAAAACATAGAAATAACCTACGTTATAATTAATAAAAAATGGCTATTAAAATTTATTTGTATACCCAAGCAATTTAAGCTGGAGAATAAGTTTATTTGGTTACATAAATTATATTTATTTCTAACGGATGATTTAACGATATTTATATGTTTTGGATGACGTAGAATTGTATCAGATGCTTTTAAAGATTAAAAAAATCTTTCAGATACTATAGCATCATTTGTTATTTTTCCTGTTATTCTCTTCATTTTTAGTTTACAGTTTTCTTTTACGCTGATGTTTTGTGATAATAATTTTGCCATCACGTCCACAATAAATAAACCTTTTTTTTTTTTTAGACAGGGCCTAGTTAATCTGCAACCCAATTATTCTGTGCCCGGTTAATCAACAGTTGACCTTATTTATAAATACTTTCAAATATTCATAAAATTTAGATATAATGAAATAATCCGAAAAAAAGACGTAAACTGTCATACTAGTAAACAATAGAAATTTTGTGTATTCAGTAATAATTGTTAACCCAAAGGGGCGGTAGCCTAGAAGGGCTGTTAGTCTGAAAACCGCATTTTGTGATGTTTCACTGTAAACGGCGAATCCCTTTTTAAATGGTGCCACCAGATATTATTGTCCTGTATTACATTTAAAGAAATTAAATAATGAAGAATCTGCATAAATATATAAATGTTTTTCGCGCTGTGAAAAAACAGCGGTTCCTAGAGCCACCGAATTTCGAATAACGTAGTCCTCCACTCGAACATGGGCACCTGGAAACCCGCATTTTGAATTTGTTTTATTGTCTATTTCATATTTCGTAAAATTTTAACGAATTTTTGATTAACAAACTCAACGATTTCAAAGCAAGCTGTACAGCACTGTACGAAAAAAAAAAATACGTTTTTATCTCCAGCGCGCGAGACTCTCTATCGGAAATTCGAAAGAGCTGCTATTTTTAAATTTTTCGTGATATTGCTGTTGAATTGAATTTTATGTGGTTTAAGTGCGAAGAATATGATATTTAATAAATAAAGGTAACACACAAAACGTTAAAAAAATCGCTTCTTTGGGCGTAATACAAAATCTGAACGCTTTCAGATTTTTTTTTGGTTTTCTATTTTTTTATACGACTATAATGAACTTCAAAATACAAACTGAAACAGGAAAATGATACCGAGATTTTATATTTTCGAGGCAGATGGCCTTATCAACTTTCGAAAGAAATGGCGGCATATTTAAATTTTCAACTTATTAGGTCTTTATAACTTCAGTTTAATGTTAGGACAAAGATCAGCAGTTCACAGCTTTAAGCACTTTCATATTTGTAAACATATTTTCAAAATACATAAATGTTATAATTGCACAAGACCATTAAAAATACTAAATATTATCCTATTTATAATTAGTATGTTGCTGAGAGATAAAGACTTAACTTCTTGATAAAAGAAAGGGAGGTATATTAGGTCAATTGAAGGGCAATCAAAATTTACTATATGTAGACACAAAATGAAAAAAATATTTTAAATTAGAATCAATATAAAAGAAGAAAGTATTAAATGATGACGATGAAAATGGTAAGACACGCAAATATTTTTATAGCGTTTCCTTTCATACATAAAAGAAATAGATCAACATCAAAATAATAAAAATTAAATGCTACTGATAATGTCTTTAACACTGAACAACATCCCACTGATATCCAAAACGGAAATAACAGTTATTTTTGTAATTTCAGAACGTTAAACACCAGACTGACGGTTAAAATTACTTATTAGTTCAAGGTTTCAAAATCCATAGAAGTGCAAGTGATTAAACACTGAATTTAAGGCCACGAATGGAAACAGTTTAGCCTCGCTACATATATTAATTTTATCTGAATTTCTCTTGTAAATAATGTAAATATGTAACATATTTTTATATGTCTAATTTTGTAAAAAATAATTTTTGGAACATGTTGAAAGGTTGATTAAATTGGTGGAGAGTCTTTGAAATAATTTGGCAATTATCTGGTGAGAAATTTCATGATTGAGTAGACAACTTTGGCGTCAAGAAACTAGAAAATTGTAGTTAATTTTCCAAATTTCTTGCCATTTTCAGTTTAAGCGCAAGAAATATCATAAAAAAGTGTTTTAACATGAAGCTACAGAAAGTAAGTTGAAATACGTTACCTAGGGTAGCTAGAAGAAAGACTACTTATTATAACATTAGAATGTGTGCATGTGATTAGTAGTATTTAAAAAGAAGTTCCGCTTCCCATAACAGCTGTAATATACATGATATAGCTATTATGGGGCTATGTTATAGAAGGATAGCTTGTCACTGGGGCTTTCAAACTAAATATACCTACTTACATCATTTTGTAAACAGCAGATCACTTTAAACCAACTTCAGACATTAATAGAACCTTTGATGGAATCGCAACAACAGACAGTTGTATCTGATACAACCAAGCTATAAAAAATTTAATTGATCTATTCATATACGATAAGAAATTGCTTTTTGATACATTTACTGCTGTCTACTATTTCAGTTCTTTCACGTAAATTGCGAAACATAGCAATGATTTCGATAACATCTGAAAGCTGCTCACTATTAAATACACTAGCTCTGTGGAGATTATTAACTATTTTCTGAAGCGGGAATACGAAACCTCATCTGCGAAAGAATCGAATCACGGATCAGCAGTTTACTAGCTGGAAGTGGTTCTCAAACTTTTTTGCCTCGTGCACCTCTTTCACCATCGCAAGATCATTCCCTCTCCCCTTTCTTTTCAAAACTTGAAAAACATACGTACACATTTATTTAGGTTTGAATTATTTTCTGACGGGATTTATAAATTAGACAACAAAAAGTATAGAAAATGTTGGTAACTGCTAAAACTTGAATAAAAGTTTTTTTTTAATATTTATAAACGAAAACTAAATACTTAACAGCTAAAAGCTGATCGCATTCCCCCTGAAACTGTGCCTTGGAAGTGAGACCAAAATTCCACCCCTTGATTGAGATATGGATGTAAGAATAAATTTCTTACCTTTTGTTTGAAAACCCCTGTGTTAAACATTATGTTGTAGGAGCGCGTACAGGAGAATTGCCATACTCCTTCAAAATATGAGTAATATCATTTGTTCTTAATTCCGGCATAATACCCATAAGAAATGGCGATTCCTAGTATTCCGATTATGCGGAAGAAACTCCGCAGGATGACTTCAAATCTTAATCATCCACAGACATATCATGCAGCAAATATTTGCTTTTAATTGCAATTATATACTAGTATTTGGGCATTATACAAAGCATTACAATGCTATTTACAACTATTTATTTACATACAGAGTTCGCAGCATAAAAGCGTTACATTCTAACAAAACAACAGCAGCATCACTCCCCTCTCAGAAAAGTGGGCCGTAAAATGTTAGCCTGTCATTAAGTATAAAACTTTCATTGTCACACATACGAGTAATGAATTTTATAATAAGGAAAACAGGCTGATACTAAGTCGTCAACTCACTCTGTGACTGCGAAACGTAGCTATTAAAATATACTATTAAGGTTCCTAACAGACAAGGATTTCGATAACTACCAATAAAGCAATTTTAGCTTCTTTTAGTTAAGATTAATATTTGACAAGTATTCCAGCGGCTCTTTTAACTTTTCCGACAGCACCTACATATGACACATCATATTCCATTTTACCTATTTTGCGTGACGCCCATGCTACAATTACAGAGCCGATTTCAATAACAACACACACACAACCACTAATTTTCAGTATATAAAAAAAGAAAGTTTTGTTTTTTACAGGGTTGAGCTGGCAAGACAACTGCGCAATCGTATTACATCGAAAACAACTTTCATTAAAACTGTCCGGGCCACAAAGAAGGGCGAACAATCCCTTTTTTCACAAGTTACCCATTCGAAGTCAACACCTCATTACCAGAATGGGCATTTTGAGCACGCGCTGGAACACGACACTTAACTGACAAGGACACGTCCGCCATTATAAAGACGGAAGGGGGTATGGAATGCATAAACATGAACACGAATAAAGGATAGAAAAAGAAAACTCGAGCTGGAAGAATGACGTAATAACAGCGGGAATTTTGATTCGACAATAGCGACTGCGTCTCAGAAAATCGAAGGCTTCATAAAAATGATTGGGGTAGTCAAAGTTTATCACTGTTTGCTTTAAAAATAAAACTTTTGCTTTCACAAATAAAGTCCAAAGAATAATTATGTATATGTATACGTATATATGCATTTACATAATTAATATACCGCGCCTCTACTTTACTAGATGCATTCGTATGAAAAGGATTGATATTTGTAATTATGAATAGGGAAGAATAACTCTTAAGTATTAAAATGGTCAACATGTTAGAAACGTTTTTCAAAAATCATACACACACATGTATAGTATAATATAATATAATCAGCAAGAATTTATCCTCCGTCATAAACTGAAAGGTAAATTTTTTCTATAAGATTTCTTTTTGCTAGTGGTAACATAGTGTTAACCAAAGTTTAATCTGATATATTTGTAATATAACAATTAAAGAATTAACTTTATTTGTAAAAAACATTTTACTATAAAAAATGCTTTGCTTGAAAGTAATCGTTCTTTGTTATAATCTTTTTTGTATAATGTAAAGATGAAAGTATTTTCGTACATAACACAGTATTAAATACCATATTTATTCACATATATTTTTCTCTCGCATAATTTTCTGTATGCGTTTTTCAGCATATGATTTAAAAAATTCCAATTTATGGTAATAATTTAAAATGTATATACAGTGCGAAATATTAAGCTGTTTTCTGTAAGTAAAAATAACACTAATAAAATTGATAAGTCCTTTGAAATACATATTATAATAATATTACTGTATCTTTAATGCGTGCTTTTCAGTGTGCTGTATTTATCATTTCAGAATCATTACAAACCGCTACTTATCCGCTCCCGGTTTTCAAGCCGCAAAATTAGTAGGAAAAGAGGGCAAATATGCTAGTAAAGACGGTATATGTGCGCGTGCTGAAGCAATTCTGAGAAATTTCTGAAACAAATAGCGTTTCAAATATGTCACAAGGTCTAATATAGAATCTAATTTGTTCACTTTTTCTACTGTCACGTAAATGAAACTTGCAATATGTATCTACATAGTATGTTTAATTGAAAGTATGAATAAAAAATTATTTTGCTTGATTCGATAAAATACTTAATGTACTACTGCGTTCAAGATTTTAAATTATCGATTTTCATTTAGGCGTTATATATTAAGTCATTTACCTTCATCTTGGCATTACAGTTTGGATTACACACTTTCTTTTCAAAAACAAATGATGAGAAATAAAATAAAACTATACATGTAAAGAATATAATATATATATTAATAACTTATAATATATATATTAATAACTTATAATATATATATTAATAACTAATAATTATAGATAAAAAGTAGTTTAAAAAAATTTGTTAATCTACATTGATACGCTTCTAATGACATGAAGAAATTGAACATGAAAATTTTGCTCCGAATGGTCAGCCATTTGCTCATAAAGCGCTGACCGGGAATGCTCGAACCCGTCAGTCATTTAGCCATCTCATCTCCGAGGACGTTATTTCGAGTGTATCAGTAACAGGCTATTACATCTTCTATAAGAGAAGGAAAAGATACCTAAAAATATCCATGCTTTCTCCGGAATTCGAACCTATACACATTGATATGGCAGCCGGCAGTGTTAATCACCACACCGGATGATGGAATAAGAAAACTAAAGCTGCCAACAGCAGCAGCACTTTTCGGTATACAGTATAAATAAGCGTGACAACAGAATAATACAGTTTACAAGCAAATTAATGGTAACGAGATTCAAATATATCAGTTCAAGAATATATTTCTAGTAGTGCGAAACCTGGAAGGAATTAAAAAATTTCCTGCTACGCACTTTTATATTACAATGCTTAGTATATTTGTAAAGCATACCGATGATCTCGTATTCAAATCCAAGGCCATAGTAAATCTGTCAAGATTTCCCAACTTATTATATGGAAACGGCTGAGTTGTAATCTGCTGCATCTACCTGCATAATTATGCAGGGCGAAATATTTCAAGGCAGTTTTTCTATGGTATAAACACAGATCACAATCGATTTCGCGCTTGATAATAGGACAGTTCCCCCCCCCCTCCCCGAAAAAAAAAGGCAGCAACAAAAAAGATCTGACGTATGAACAGCAATAAAAAGATGTGTACGTTCTTTAAAAACATATGTATACATTATTTTCATTATGGAAGATTCAAAAAACTCAAAACTAGGACTATGCAGTAAAACTTTTCCGCGCATTTACAAAATTTGCTTTTACATTGAATGAGGAATATAATGATCAATATATAATAATGAAATCAAAGAATAATAACGAACAATCAAGTTCTGAGCACGAATGCTAAATAATCTGAATCACTTTTACATTGATTGAGTACTACTGAAGTAACTAACAACTTTAATCGCAATTCTGTGGTTTTCGTCAAGTGTGATGTGATTATGAACTAAATCGCTTACAAAGGTCTTTATCAAAGCATTTCTTCTAAATCGAATAGGATTCATATGCAGTCTACCGTAATAAGTTAATCGACCAACCAATGATAATTTAAAAACAATGCTTTTAACATGGCAAATTATATATTTTTTTCTGCGATATTTTCCCTAAACGAATAACACTTTCCATTTATTCAGCACAACTTTCCAGAAACGCTTATATCAAGTTTAGGGAACTGGTTTCGTAAAATGAATCAATGTAATAATAAAAGTCTTTCACCTTATAGGGTCTTAGATGTATATCCGCAAGACTTTCACATCTTAAAGACAATAAAGTGAAGGTAATTCAAAATGCTGCTTGCAGTAACTTATTAAAAATGCAGTGAACGGTTACGTTAAGAAACGTCTCTCCAGAAGAACATTTTAAAATCACGCAGGAGGATAACGTTGAGTCCTAATTGCTTAACTCCAGCTCAGTCTCCAAGAGCAAGTTCTTTCACAACTTCTAGCTTCTATTAAGGCGTTTGAACAAGTCATATTCTTTTTCATAATTTTTCATAGAATAACACATTAAGTATCTTCGAATGAAAGATTTCTATTTTGAAAGTTCATTCTTCTCGTCGCAGACGACTAAAGATAATAATTGTTTTCTTTTCTTTTCTGCCATAACGATCTGCTGAGCGATTTCCTTGTGTTCTTATCAATCGAATAGTGGTAGACTACGTAGGGTTACGGTTTATAGAAATTACGTAATTATTATCGAGCTGTTTCTTCCCCTTAGTTCTTTTAATGACTTGTATCCGGTTTCCTCAAGCGTGCAACTCAACTCTGAAAACCGTACGTATTTACATGGAAGTGTATGCGACCATATATTCAACAATTCTTTTTTCTTCATCAGTTCTGGTGGCATAAGCTAAATACCATAAAAAATTTCCAGTGTTACAAAGTAATATAAAGCTATCTGATTTGTTTTTAAATTACTTTTAAAATAAATGAAAAATTGGGAATCTGAAAACTTTCGATTATTATTAACACCTTAAGAAGGATTCTGCCCTTTAAATAAATAAATGTAATTCCCGCTGTTGTCAAATGATAAAACGAAATCTTTAATATTAAATAAAATTAAAAGTCAACTAAACAAAATTTTCAGTTTTGAAAACTGCAGTGTTTGCTTCTGCATTTTTTTCTTTTTCTGAGTGTAAAATGGTATAAATAGAGGAATACAGAAATAAGAAAAGGAATATTTGTAATGGAAGATTGTTTGTAAAAATAACAATAAAAAAGAAGAAATATGCGTAAAGTACTATGATCTCTATGTGAAAACAGAATTTCATTTATTATCTTTAGATTTTAATTTTGTTGCAGAAGGTAATGTATACAAAAACAGAGTTAGACAGTCACCGTATTACACGGTTTTAGAAACATATTTTACTCCTTGCAATAATGTATAAAATGCTATTGCTTCAGAATGTTGCTATTAAGATGTAAAATGAAATTGCTTTGTCCTTTCATCCTATTAATATATACACATGCTACTAATATTTGTTTCCTAGCCCCAAACCCAGAGAATGAGTCAGCTGCTTAGTCGTTTTCGTATTTCCCCATATATATATATATATATATCACAAATGGAATAGCGGCTAGTGAAGCTAATTTCCAAAGGGCGCAGGTTCGGGTCGCGGAAAAGGCACAGATGTTTGTAAGAGTATTATGTGCTGTAAAGGCGCCTCAAACTAGACGGCGAGCCGAAATCTTCTCGAGAGGTTGAGAGTAAGGGAATAGGCGTGGAAGACCCTCGGAATTCCAAATTTGGGCGGAAGCTTAATTGTTAATTAGGTACAGAAGTACCATAAAGGTGCTGGGCCTAGCTCTGCCTATACCTGTATAATGAGATATTAACAAGTTTCCCTTGAAAGAGGTATTTCACAAAAGCATAACTTGCGCTAGCAAATAGTTTTCGCGTGGTTTGACTAGGATCAAGTAAAACAAATAAGAATTATAACTGAATATAATATTTATTCATTTAAGAATGAATTTATTAATTAATGAATTTATTCAATTAAGAATAAAAAAGAGGGAAAGCATATTTCCTTATTAAAATTATAGTGAACATTTCAGTTTTTAAAACTATGAGAAGAAAATACTTTCTATAAACACATAATCAATTGTATTTAAAAAGTAGCTTTGATGTTCATAAAACATAAAACGGTTAAGATAGTATAATTAAGATTGAGCAATGCAACTATCACGCATTTCCAAACAAAACTTTTTGTTCTCTTAGTTAAACCGAAGAGTTCCAATTTTACTTTCTCATTTACTATCAGCTTTTTCTTTTGCTTGAAAAGATGATTAGTTCGGTGTGAATCTCCAGTCAATCTCCTCGGCGAAAGTTTTGTTTTTCCACTAAACAAAAAACAAAATAGAAGAAGTAATTCAGAAAAATGCCGAATTGCCCCTTCTTAATGTATGCCCGTAAATAGCACAAAGATAAGTGAGTAATCTAGTTAATACGGGCACAACATTACTTCGAGAACCAAACTCAAGACATCGTCAGCAGGTCACGCGACGACCTCCCAACACCCCGAACTGACCCCGGCTACCCCCACATTTCAAAGCAAATGCGCATCCAATCCAGAAACTACACTTTGAAAATAAGTAGTCGGGTGTGGGAGGTGGATTAAAAGAAAAGGAATCTAGGTTACGACTACCTACCAAAGATTCGGATTTAAGGGCACCTCCCGTTTGTTGCTGCGATTTTTTTGTTTTGTTTATCTCCCGTCTGTCTGTCCCATGGTGTGATTCTTCGCCAAGGAATCCCAGATTTCCGGTAGGATGTGTGATTGTGCTTTGGATGATGGCAGACGGCGTGACTGCCAGCAGCATCCCTTTTGATGTAAGGGCGTTCTGAGCCAATTGCGTGAGAAAGAGAAGTTGACGCCTACATGTATTGTAACGCTGAGTTTTTGTAGACATCTTTTTAGCATTTTCCTCATTTCGAGTAAAAGAGAAAGGGATAAAGAAATTATTCCTAAATAAAACAAGTTTAGCCTGTTCCCACGAATTTTTACTACTGTGGATGTACAGTATTAAGCACGTAATAACCTCACATAGAAGAGCTTGCCAGTTCTCAAAACTGCAAGTTACTTGAAAGAATACACGAAAATTTCGTCAGTATGGATACTTAGTTTTGCATTGCCATTGATGCCCATACATCACATATAAAATGTCCAATGATAATAATCTCAGACTTTACGATTTTTACTTCCTTTGTGACACCTATTACATCAGGCGTTGTTTAGTTTTCCTCGTGATATTACCACGTTTACTGCATTTGATTTTTAAAAAAAAATATTGTTTCATTATTCTAGTACGTTAACATCTCTCACCACCATGAATCTCCAGTGAACATTCAGGTGTAAATGGCCTAATCTTCTTTTACCTTGTGGAATTCCTGTATTTAGGGATAATATTATGACTTACCTAGCATAATGCACATTTTATGGCAATGGTTGAAATCCGCGTAGACTGTCTAGTGATGTAAACAGAGTTTCATTACACCGTGACTTCAACAAATAAAAAAACATGGGAGATCTCATTCATTTCCCGCTATAGTTCTTCTGAAGTTGATTTTCAAACGGCTTACTTTACTCCTCATTTTTACTCATTATCCAAATTATTTTCCAGTTTTAAAATTATTTTGTCAAATTTTTGTTAGAAACTTTTGCTTTCCGCAGTTTCAAATCTAATATTTTATGAAATAACTATTTTTGGATAAAACTTTTTAAAAAAAAAAAAAAAAAAAAAAAAAAGTACTCGTTATCAGATAGCGACTAGGATTTCCACAAGTACTCAATATCTAGAGCTTAGAACAATTCTAAAACTGTTACATAATAAAGTTGTTAAAATAATAACATTTTTTATTTAATAATACTAGAGGGGAAAAGTCTATAACGTTTTTACTGCAACGTGATAAAAATGAATGTAAATTTTTTCAACATAAATGAATATTTTCAAGTTAAAGCTTACACACTTGGATAACTACGTACGGAAGCAAAATTCTGCTGTATGCTTCAGTAGCCTTGCAGAAGATTTCGTCTCTGTGATTAGGTTTAGTGCTCTAATTAAATTGGTAGCTTTAAGTTTACTTTTTACAAGTAAGGCTACTCAAAACAATATCATTCTTGAAGGTAAATTCTTCAACATTATGTATAGCGCTGTTTGAAATGTCACTTTAACTCAGTGTCTTTGCTAAAAAACGCTCAATGCTGTGGCTTAATTACAAAATACTTTCGATAACAGGTCTTAATGTCAATAATTTGGATCTCACTATATTTACGTAACTTTGCTCTACGCTAAACAGGTCACTACACTTTCAGGGGGGGGGAGAAGAAAATAAGAGAAATGCTACTGAAATTTTATTCTTTATTTAATATTTAAAAACCTATTCCCAGTTTAAATTACCTGATAATGTGCGTGATGAATCAGTTTCAGTTACTTCAATAAATTTCGATTATGATGAGCACATTTACCTTATTTGAGGAATACGAGTAAATGACTAGATTAGATTTGTTCAACTCCAAGACAGTTATAAAACATTATGTCTTAACTGATTACATAAACCACACAATTATCGTCTTTTCAACGAAAAGTGAACTATGCATTTACCTCATGATCATCTATACTAATAACTAATGAAAATATTTACTAAAATACAAATTAAAATGCTATTATTTTGTAGAACGAACAAGAGGTTGTGCCAATACTGATCATTATGGAAGAACATTTAGCCCCGATGCTACTCAAATAGCCTGTCATACACAAAAATGGAATTCTAGCATAATGAATATATGATACTTGCAAAATAATATATTTATCCCTCAGAAATATTATACTTTTCAAGAAATGATCAAGAAAAAATATTTAACTTGATTAAAACAAAATTCGAACAATGTACCCACAAACGTATGTAACATATTGCTTATAAAAAGTAAAAGTTTAATAAGAAAGGAGGAGATTTTCCCATCTCTCTTCACAAACGCCGATTTTTTTAAGCAAATTCATCACGTGTAAATTTTCAGCTGACTAATGAATAATAAAAAGCTGAATGTAACACTAATATTTAACGCTTGATGCACTTAAAATAGATTTGCTATATTAACCCGCATCGTATTTCTTTTTATTTTCACGCTCTTTCTACCAGATGTTACTTTATTATGCGTAGCAATACAAATAATATCGATATTCCATTCTCGAGATGTAATAAAATAACACATTTCAGTTTATGAAGTATTTTTTCCCTCCTTCTAACATGCCTTCGTGGTGTAACGGTAGTACACTCGGGAAGTGCTCGAGAGGTCCAAGTTCGAATCTTGGTGAGGGTATTGCTCATTTTTTTCAGGTCTCCATCAATCAAAAACCTTATTAAGTTTAAAAGTTCTTTAAAATACCATTTAAACAAAATTAAAAATCATTTTTTGAAAATTATATTTTTCACACATACTTGTTACCAATGTAATTCCACTTTTTTTTTTGGATAGTATACGGCCATTAAAATAATAAGTTTCCTAAAATTTATGTGCTTTTCAGCTGAAAACCAAGAATCTTTTATGGTTTAAACTTTAAACTAAACTACGTTTTTAAGACAGTGAAACGTCAAAACGTCTTTCATGAATGGGATAAACATCAATCTGTCTTTTATGGTCGGGATAAAAAAGTATGACTTTTTATGCAAAAAAGCTTTAAGCTCAAGGTTGAACACAATTTCTTTCTCGAGATTATTTTAAAAATTACGTAGTGCTTTCGAATTGTTTAAAAAATTTGGCAAATTTCGAATCAGATTTGACAACGGTATAACCTATTTTGTTGCAATATAATATAAAGAACTTTCTATTACAAAGGATAAATTAAGGATTTGTATCATTTAAAATAGTTGAGAAAATGAAGTTAATAACAATGGTATGCTGGCATACGTCTGCTTTGAAATACGCCCACTTTGTATATGCCCTATTTGAACACTATTTGTTTGGTATACGATATTTACTTGAAATACGACTTACGGTTCCTGAATCACGACTTCTCACATTACCTCTGTTTCTTTCTCTGTTTACTCTCTGCTTACTACTTTTGACACAATGCTGTGACTGCCCATGAGCGTCCGGATACTTGTTCCTACGATTCTGTAAATAACACGCATTATAATTCTGAATTTAATTGTGATTTTGTGTTTTTTCGCGTAAATATTTTGTGAATTCATTAATAGTGAGTTATAAGGAAGCTAACGAGAAGAGTCAAGCGACGAAGAAAATTGTTAGGATCACCATAGAGGTGAAGTATTGGAAATTGTTGGAAAGTATGATATGCATTTTCGGGACTTGGGTATTGCATACCATTAAGATGGTATCTAATGGCGATGGCAGAGAACGATGGTACCTAAGACTGTAAAAAACAAAGATGCTGTTAAATAGGCTAACGTTGCGAAGGGGGTGAAATCGATTACCAAGCAAAGATTAGAGATGTTAGATCATATTGAGAAATTGCTTTCAACTTGGATAACAGGAAAATATTTATGTTCAGTATTATGTACAGGGCTTCATTTATGTACCGTATATATGTTCCCTACTGCATTTGTACTTCAGTATTAAACAGTGCTATAATAACAACAATAGGATTTTTTCATAAGAACGGATTAATTATTTTCCCTTTCTTTCTTACTGTTTCAATTGTCATACGTCCAGTATGGTATAAGTCCAAGTATCTGGAACGAAAGAATGACGTATACTGCGGTACCACTGTATATTGTTCTAGACTACAACATTAGTAGAAGATACGTAACATTAAAGATTTTACGAAATTTGCATTACAGTAATTTATATGAGGCTTATTGTCATTGTACAAATACTCCTCAATTCTCTCCTTTCTAGTAGGTAATAGTTCTTCCTATATTGATCCAATTGTTTTCTAACAACAGTCATTTTGCCCTTTCATCCAAAATCTCAGCAATTCTCCAATTCATAACAAAATAATTACCAGCAATTAATGGATACTTTTTAACAGTTTTTTTTAATATTCTGAATCCCTCTTAATAAATCAAAATATTTCGGTATATGTATTTGTCTAATTTTGCTTCTAATTCCAAATGTTAATCAGCACCTTACAAATAATAATCCTAGTACCAAGAAGAAAATACATGTAAAGGATATTTAAAGGAGATTATCGCATTCTAATATAAAACCTTTCCTTCATTTTAGATTTAGGATTAATTTTAAGAAATAAAAATTATAGGCGACGACGGCATGTTTCTAACACTTGATTCTGGCTAGAAGACGGCATTATTATAATTAACAGTAGTTACGCAGTTATATGTATATGGCAATTACTGTGTGATTTACTTAATACTTAAACAATATAATTACATTATATAGTATGATAATTAACTCTCTCCTCTCATTCTACAACTTCATTTATTAAAATACTTGATACATTGATTCTATTTTAGAACAAAACATGTCGCAAAAAAATGGAGAGTTCTTATTTTCGAACCAATGCGGTAACATGATTGGTTGAAGACTGGTGGATACAAGTTAAGGAATGAATCGAAAGCCGTAGGTTTTCAGACCACGATAATTTTGCTTCCATGATACTTTTCAATACCGTTCCATGATACCTTTCATGATACCTCTCAGTTTCAATAGATTTCAATAAAAAATGTAAGAAATTGAAATTTTTTTGCTAAATTTCTAATCAGTAAGATGTTTCTTATACAATTAAAGGCGCGAGGGGTCATTATTGTCCAAAATTAGGTCTGTGAACAACTGATAAAATTACTTAGTTAGCGCCACTTTCTCCTTTTTAGCTGCTAAAAATGTGATTTTAGGGGTCGTATAAAAGGTCAGTCGCCAGACATATAAAAATTCGAATTGTACGAATTTTATCAATCTTAATTTGAAACGAATGTTTCTACCTTAATATTATAATATAACGTAAAAGATATATATCATTTAGAAATTCACTTTCGGAAACTTAACAAGCGGAGCTACCTTTAGCAAATTTATATGTAGGTTAAAAATTTTAATTAATGACATTTCGAAAAATTTTTATTATATTAAGAAAAAATTTTGATCATGCAAAGGAGAAAATATTTTCTCTTTTGTTATTCCCCTTCCTCACAAGGCCCATAAACAGTTTTCTGTTTATATATATTTATTGAAAGGTATTTACGTGACCAAAATTATCTTAGCATGAAGATCTACTCTATCTGATTAAATTATTAATTAAGAAGCATTGGTCTACGACCAGAGACATAGCTAGGTTTTCAGCGCTCTCAAGACACTTGAAGATTTCGCTCACACCCTCTCCTGTGTCCAAAAATGCAACGAAGAAGGCAAAGAAAATCGCCCGAGAACAGGCATCTACGACCGATCATTCGAGATATTCAGCAATATAACCTAACTAAAATAATCTGTAAAATAAAAACGTAGTTGTATCAAGGTTGCATTGATAATGCTATACCAATTAA
The DNA here is from genome assembly GCA_000611955.2 of Stegodyphus mimosarum. Lineage (NCBI taxonomy): Eukaryota > Metazoa > Arthropoda > Arachnida > Araneae > Eresidae > Stegodyphus > Stegodyphus mimosarum. Next base: position 1,067,123 of record KK112450.1, on the reverse strand, counting down.
TCCGACATCAAATGTAATTAACACCTACTAGAAATACGTAGTGCTTTCTTTATAGTGCAAGAACAATATTGCGGTCGAAATAGTCACGATACGCACAATACTGCTGGAATGGATCTTAACAAATACTTCCCTAAAATAAAACTACTAGGCTGTGCAATATTTTAGCATTTTAAAAACGGCACATTCGTATAAGAATGAAAGAATGATTTTAACAAGAAAAAGCTCTTAAATCTACACTTTATATATATAGTATATATATAAATCAACCACGTCTTTCTGTTGATGGCGCCATCTATTAAAAGGTGAAGTAACTAAAATCTGACCCGACAACTCCACATGCGTCAAATTGATTGATGAAGCGGTGACTAAATCATTTTCAAGTCGTAATTTATATAATTAATACTAAATTCCAAAGAACAAACTTACCTGCTACTGAAAGCCAGAGCCAGCTGGTCGATAGCATCAAAGAAATTCGAAGGGTCAGACTTTTCGTCTTCATAGTTGTAACCTAACAATAACAAAACTTTAGTTAACTTCACACGTGAAAATATAAAATAGAATATAAACATAAATTTCATACATAGGGAAAACTATAAATGTATAATAATAGTAATCTCAAATACAATTTGTTTTAACGTGGAAATCTTACGTAAAATTTTGTTATCAGAGACTCCTTATGATTTTTGGAGCAGGAAATATAAAACCTCAACTGTGCTCTCACTAGGATTCAAACTGAGGATCTTCCTCTTGCTGGCTAAATATAATAACCATTTATATCAGCCTAAAAATCCAAGTGATGAAAGATTTTCATACTTTATAAGGTATTTCTCCCGCCTTCTTAGCATGCCTTTGTGGTGTAATGGCCAGCACGCTCGGGCGCGTATCGAAAGATCCGGGCTTCCAGTACCGGCAAGGGTATATTGCTCATTTCTTCGATTTCTTTGTTTCGAAAAAATCTAAAATAATTTTACAGTGGGGCCCTAACTAAAAAAGGTGGTGGATGATGATTTTCCAACGTCAAGACTTGGCAATTGGGTCCCCTAATCCCCAGTCGTCCTTTAAAAGCTGAAGTACCTAAGGTATTTCTACCGCCTTTTTAGCATGCCTTCGTGGTGTAATCGTCAGCACGCTCACTGTGTATTCGAGAGGTCCTTGGTTCGAGTACCGGCGAGGGCATTGCTCCTACAACTTCAGATTTTCATTTGCGTGTTACGGTAAAGGCTCTTTGGCTTTTCGAAGTAGGAAACGTTAAAAAATAAAATAGGCCCTCGCAGAGGCTTGAAATAGCGATTTTGCAACCTCAGAGATAGTGCAACCAACTTTGGGTGGCAGAATTTATGGGAAGAAAAAATGCGAAAATTTGAAGAAGCATTGAGCAGCAAAATTTAAGGATGACAAAAATTTTAGAATATAGGAGAGGCACTGAGCAGCAGAATTTAGAAGCATGAAAATTTTTCGAATGGAAGGGAGGCATCGGACAGCAAAATTTAGGACCCGCCGGGATTGCACCGGGCGACAAACCGGCCGAGACTGCAGCGATCTGGGTCATACTGAACTTAATAATATCTCACAAATTCCTGATTTCATGTAATGCCCACATTTCTGTATAAAGTCACCCCTATTTCTGTATGCCTGTATTTCTGAATATTTTATATACTTGTATACATTTATTTTTATTTATTTTGAATGCATATTAAAAATGCGCCTTCTGTGAGCTTGAGAATTTCCTTCCGAGGATGACGTTTTGTCTTTCGTCAATTGTCACAAAATACAAAAAATGGTATACTCGTTTCACATTCTTTTCTGTTTTCTCAGTTCTGATATAGATGAAAAAAAATAATGTAATTTTGATTCATTTATATTCGCTTTTCCCAGTCCAACCACTAGTCATGCTATGAAGAGATTCCAATAACTAAGCTTGGTCATTCATAAATGTTTATAAATTACAATTCTAAGAAACTACACTGTTATTTGTTGAACATGTATTACATCTAACACCATGAGTTACGTAATGCGACTTCAGAATTTATTATCGTTGTACTGTAAGTAAAATAAAAACGTATAAAAAAGGACAATATCACTTCCATAGTTTAAATTTTTAAAAAACGTTTGAAGTAAAATTACTTCTTGTAAAAAAACTTTGACATGGAAAGAAAATATTGGAGCAGATTTTGTTAACCGCTCTCAAGTTATCTAATCTGGTTTATTGGGAGAAAAATTTCTTATTGCGAAAGTGCTATTTTAATTGAAATTAATGAACTATTTTGAAATTAACAAGCTGTTTTCCTAAGCTCCATAAAGAAGATACTTTCGATTTTTGCGTAAGTTGTGATGATTCTTCAACAAAAAAATAATACTGTAAAATTAATATCATAAAAATTAAAAATTATTTTACAAAACGTATTGATTAACTAAAAAATTAATAAAAATTAAATAGAGGTAATTTTATTTAAAAAAGAAAAATGATTCATTAAACTGTTCATAGCTCTGCGTCTAAAGTATAGAAGATCTACTTTTGAGTTTCTCACACATTACATCGTTTAAGAATGTACTCTCTTGAAAATGAAATGCATAATTTAACCTTTTTAAAAAAATCATTTGGCATTAGGGCGTTAAAAATTAATTGCATCTTTCTGTATATAGAAGCAGCAGAACGTTTAATATTCTAATATCATAGGCACAGACATGAGCCATTTTTTCGGAAGATAAAAACTGAATTCTTGTTTTAGCTGTTCCTTACTTCAAAAGAGCACAAATATTATAAAATGCATGTGCAAAAACTTATAAATAAAACATTTTGGAGTCTCTGATTTCCAGCAGCGAGTTTGCAGAATTTTCGAATACTAAAAGGACTTCCATTCATGGTTTAGTTTGCCCTTCTTATTTTACATCGACCTATTATTGTTTATTGTTAATTTACTACTGCAAAAATTATACGCATTTTAAAAGGAATGTATTCTTAAGGAAAAATATTGCTTATTTTTGCCGCTACATATAAACTTTTTAATGTTGCATTTGATATCAATATAACGTTGCGTATTTGCCCTTTGCTAAAATTTAGATAGAGTTCCAACATTTATTAGGAGAATACCTTTCGTGAAATGAGATGCATGCAATTTTCAAAATTCTTTAATTTGATATCAGTAATTTCACAATCTTCTCTTTGTTAATAATACTCCTCCGTCCCAGGTTTCACCAAAAAAAGTTAACTCTACTATTTTACCACAATGATTTTTGAATCCCAATATCAAACTGAAATTATGTTCAAATACAGAAAGTTTCATATTAGGGTTTAATTTTTTATTATTAGATCCACTATTTTGTGTTCCATATTAATACTCCTATACTAGTGTTAATATATTAGTCCTCTATTGTTTCATATAAGGGTCGGTTCCTGAACTGCTCTGACTTTTGTACGAATTACACTTACTATCAAGCATATACTCAAATTATAAGCTTTCTACCTAAAATAATGTAAGCTAGTGCCTTACATACAAACACATATACATATATATTTATATGGTTGGTTTTGGGCTTCAAAACACTTTTCCCTTGATAAGTTCCGTTTGAAGCGTTGAATTGAGGAGATCAATATTTATTTTTATATTTATAGTTATTATTTTTTAATTTATATTTATTTTTATTTATATTTTTATTTCTTATTTTTAATTATTTTTATTTCTTCTTCTTCGTTTTTTTCCAATGCTTTCAGTATTGTAAGATTTTTACTTCTACACTTGTACTACCTTTGATTGCGACTTTTTTCGAGATACAAAATAGTTAGGACCTTCACAGAAAAGAAACTGTAAACATACATTTAAACACCACTTTTACCTTTTTCTTAAAACAATTTTCATTTTTTGCGAAGCTGCAGTAATTGCGCATTTCGTCTATTAGTTTCTAAACTTTGTTCTTGTAATCTTTTAAGAAAATGTCTTCTGTCTATTTAATTTAATATATATATATATACATGTGATAATTTTGAAGATGGGTACAGGAATGACAAAGCTTGGGATCAGAGTCCGGGCGTTATTTGGCTTAGTCGAATGCAGCAAAATGACAACACAAAAGAATTAATTTAACTTTATAGCTCCACATCTTTAATCAATTCTCACGACAAATAATTTTCTTTAGATAAAATTCTCCAAATTACATATCTAATAGTGATTTAAATTAAATTTAAGATTTCTACGTAATAACTTATTCTAACAAAGGGAAGAAAAGTGGAAAGAATAGCAGCAGAGTCTCGTAGCAGCGATAGAGAAAACAGGCTGACGAAAAAATGACACGTATTCAGTATTTATATCAGCGGTTATATAACATGCCATAATGTTCTCGAAAATACTGGTCTAGGGTGAAGATCTTGAAAATGCGGAAAGTTAATTAGTTAAATATGTATATTACTATCTGCCCTTCTCGCCACGATAATAACTTCAGAGTATATTATGGTAAAACCACAAGCATTAAAAAGTTTCGATATCTGAAAAGTAGCTTTAAATTGCACGTTATTTCCTGTGGCTCTGAAATGTCATTCTTGAAAATCTTTTCTAGAGGGCTGACAATTGAGAAATCACACATTTAAAATAACTTTCTTTCATGAGAGCGAGAATGCGCGCAGCGCAAGTGGAAGATGTAAACTTCAAGCACGGATGAACATCCGATAAGACAGTGATATTATCACTTGTATTCTAGAGTTTTTACATGCATTTATGAACTTACTTCATAAAGACTTGGTAAAATATACCCTTTCTATGGTTTTTTATGACATTTATTTCGCTTTGTTCAGTTTCTGATGCTTTACAAGCATGCATTCAGTTTTTTAATTGAAACTCTTCACTCACTCAGCATCAAGATATATAAATGTATCCGCTCCAAGGCACAAGACTTCTCTTTTAATGGTATTTATTGTTCCTGTTTTTGCTTTCAGTTCAATCTGATAAAGATCGATATAATAGTAAGAAGCACTTTAGATGCCATATAGGCGGACACTAATCTACAATGTACGCATTAAGTTAATATACGTTACAGTATATTTGAATGCAATATAAATATTCAAGGTGATAAAAGAATGGACGGAATATTGTCTCAAACGTATACTTGCAATGAATATGGTCTCATACAATTGTAAGGAAGCATAACAGGCGATTTAATGCATACTTTTTCATGCATGTCTACTTGCTCGATTTTGCTTTGGATTAGTTTAAAATTTATTCGCATTTCAAATACTTCCCTGAATATAATTCTCGATTTTAATATCAAATACCTCGGTGAATTGTTGTCGTTATGGGAGTCAAATCTTTTGTGTTTTATATTTTATAAGGAGCGCAAACTTTCTTTAAGTATAAATACAAGGAATGGAAGAACGTGTAAAAAGTTAAATTTCGTATTTAATATAAAATTAATTTTTTAAAAATTTTAAAATGCCAAAACATGAATCTTTGTGTCATTTAAAACATTTTTGTAATAATTGGAAGTGTATGTCTATGATCAACGGTTGCGAAAATAAAGGCCGGGTTTTCGGACATATTATTTTATTTATAAGGTATAAGTATTGAAAAAATTCCTTTTAACTACTTATTGTACTCAATCAAATTAATTCGAGCACACCATTTTAAATTATTCCCGTGCACCAGAGTAAATACGTTCAAGAATATTTTTTTCAGATATGAATAAAACAGAATATATCAGCTACAGTTTTGGGTTAAAATAAAGAAAGAGGTTAAAAGAGGTTGTGAGTTAAAAGAAAAGAATAAAATATTTGGCGGGGGAAAGAATAATTTTCTGAATTTTTACCAGTGCATTAAGGAGTTAAATGATAAAAAGTACATTAAGAAGCACTTTTAATTCTTTCACGAGGTTCACAATAACGGCTGGTATATCGGCTCAGGCATTCATTTTTACAGTTGTAGTGTCATCGACCTAACCATACAGTTTCGGTATTTTTAGCAAAGAAAAAACCTGCAAACGGTATGGGCGTTTGATCAGCCGTAGCATTGCCATTGTTACTAAAGCCTTGGCCAATAGATTAGTCATTGGGACTAAAAGTGTTAATATGCAAAAGAAAGAAAGATTTTTGGTTTCGTTTCTAATTACATGGTTACATGATGATAACAATTGGAACACATTGTGTTAAAACTGTCTTAGATATTTATTTTACAATTTTAAAGTTAATTGGTGTTTTCTGAATTTCGTTTGCGACAGTAATCAGAAGCGTGAAGTGCCAATATTCCATAGGAACAGTTCCTCCATATATAAGATTATATAGAACTTAGATGTTCTACCAAAAGCTTAGGCTAAGAATTTCATTTTTACTCATTTTTTAAATAAATTATTTCAAGCACTTTTTGAAGTTATTAACACATTCACGTGCACAGTACATGTACGAAGGTTTAGATTGAAAGTTTTCAACCAGTCCCAGCTAAGTTGTCAAACAATGACTACAACTACTGGCCGTGATTACATATATTAACCTGATCTATGTCTCCCTTTGACTTCTAACATTGTAAAGTAGATTATTGCATTACCATTGTAAAGTAACTGATCGATATAGTAGTTAGTGTTACTGGCTGCTGCATCGTTGGCCTGAGCTCGAATCCCAGAGAAGGCTTGGATGCTTGTAAATATATAGTGTCTTTGCAACATGAACGTATTTAAAATATAAGGTGAGTCGAAAATCCTGTCGAGTGTCTTACTGGTAATGAAAGAAGTGGGTGAGACCCTCGGACTTATCCCTTGGGAGATTCTCCCGGAAAGTTGGAACGAAATCGGAAGAAGTCGCTCTATCACTCAGTATCAGCCCCATGCCCCATGCCAACGACAGATGCAATCCTGTGCTCCTGCTGATGTTACTATTAGAAAACTCAGATAAGTCACAACGACAGTCATTTCTGTTACTGGCCAGATTTCGTACCTGTGGAATATTTCATTTCCTGAAAACGGTAATTTTCTCTAACGGTACCATTTTGTTACGCATTCAGTTCTAAAACTTTTAAGCCCACTGTGGCTCAGTATATTTAAAGAAGCACTTTATAGAAAATAAAATATTTTGATAACTGATGTGTAGATGGGAAAGAAATATGCCAGTTTAAACCTTAAATAACATTCAATTGTTAATTTTACGTTTATTAATAAAATTATTCATTTTGCAGGAATATGATGACATATAACAAAATTATTATGCATTATTCGGCTGGAAATAAATAATTTAAATAGGTGAATTAAAAATTAACGACTTCAAAAAGGTAGTAAAACATTTTAAGACCATCAAAGAACGAAATGGGAAGAAACGCACGCAAAAATTATGCTTGAATTCTGCCTAGTTTTAAAGTTGTCTGGATATAAACAGCACACGAGTTTTCGGATGCTTTCCTGAAATTTATAATATTCTCCTCCAATCTTTGCTTGAATTCTTACCTTTAACTTGCTGTATGAGAGTTCCTGCAGTCATAAGAAGTTCCGTCGATTGTATAGGAGGATATTTTTCTAAAATACTGCGCAAGATGCGCAGAACTTCGCCCAGTCGCTCGTGAGCAGCCACGCGCATCGTCTCCGTTTTATCTGAAAGGAAACAGAAGAAGAAAAAAATTACTTCAGTATTCCTTCAGTGGTAATTATTCACTCTCTTATCAAAAATTTGCATTCATTAGACGAAATAAACAATTTGCTAACATTACCCAAAATTTCTGGAAAATTCCTATCTTTGTTTATTTTGACAATGTACGAAAATCTCTGCCAATGTTCCCATTTGGAAATATTTACAGAACATTATTTAAATTATTGTATATAACCGACTCCAAAACGACCTGTGTATGAGCTGAGTGATAAAATTCCGATGCAAAAATTCAGCCAAAATTCAATACTTGTGTACAAACTGAATTTGAAATCTTCCCATAAATCCATTTCAGATCGTAATCACGCCTAAAGCTTAATATTCATATACCATGTATGGAGAAAGAGACACGCCAAAATTTAATTATTTACTTGCTACTGTATGGAAAATATTCTTTCTATTTAATTGCTTAATTATTTGTTTCGAAAAATACTTTTATAACTAAACTAGTTTAACACTGAAACCGAAACATTATTACAAGATGTTAAATTTTTATCACGGTTTTGAGCAAGAAAATAATATACTTATTCGTTGTTGAATAAAGACAAAAATGCAGTTTTATAGCAACGAAATTAGTTATTTGTGATAAATTTTATGTTAAACATATAAAAAAGTTTCGACATTCTTATTATTACCGCTAATATGCTTGAAAAAATTAGATATAAGTTTTATTTATACTTAACATATGATAAACATGTCACAAACCTATACTAGTTTTATTCGCATATTTTGTGATGAATGTAAGGTATAATCAACTTCACATGCATCACAAATATCAGCAAGCATGCAGGAAAGAGAGAAAGTTAGCAATAAACGACTTTTTTGAACTCTGCATCTTTTACAAGCCATTATAAGCATTTGTGAAGAATGTTTACCAAAACGTTAATTTTGGCAGAAATTCAGGGGCCTAAGGTAAGATATTATCAAAGAGAACATCATGTTTTACTCCTTATTTAAGATAGAACTTTTTTTTCATTCTGCATTGCAGCCAGATGTCTAGACTTTATATAACACGAACTAATCTGAAGTTAAAAAAAGAGCATTTCCGTGGAATGTGAAGTTTTTGCTGAAAACCAGAATGCTTAGATATGTTACATTTTCAGAGCATTACTCTGTTATCTTTGCTTTTAGAAAAAATATTTTTTTCTAAATGTAAAGTTGTGAAATAGATGGTTATACTTTTCAACTACTAAATACTACAGAGGGTGTTTACACATTTTAGAACGATTTCGAGGGCGTTTAATGAATATTTAAAATGTAAATAATATTATTTTGAATATTCGGTCTGATAGCCTTTTATCTGGACTACATCAAGAATATGTATCGGGATTTTCATGATAGAAGGGTTTTTCCCAAAATTTCTAGGGGATTAATTTCCAATCCTCTTCCACTACTTCCCAGAGTCTGTCAATCGTGGTGCTTTGCGCTTAGAATGAGGCTCTTTTCAAAAGACCAAAGGCATAATAGTTCATAGGTAATATGTCAGGGACTTCGCAGAAATACGTTGGAAAGGTATATATGCAGTACCTGTAGCAGTCTTCCTTTTTTCATGGCATGCAGTAGTACTTTTCGAACTATTACTTGTTGCTTTGTCTTGCTGAAGTTTCACTCTTTGAAAGTGACACTGGTATAAAGAAATGGTATTTCTTCTGTAACTACTGGATGTAAAACTTTCTCTTGATAGTATGTTAAGTTGATTTTAATAGTTTTTCCCAATCTTCTTATTTTTAATTTCTCTTTATAAGAGAATCTTGCCACAGTCATAAGTCCCTTACTGAAACTTTCTTTGCATTGACGGAATTAGGTTTCTACATTTTTTTTCTCTTCATTTTAAATAATATGTAGACAATTTTTTGTTGCAAGTCTTTACGTAAACCCATGCTTCCACAAGGTAATTCCATTTATATCCAGCTAAATAGTTTTCATACACAACTATAAAAATTGTTCGCTATTGAGCAATATGCCTCGGCAAAAGCTGGTGAACATTATGTTTTCTTAGATTTTTTAAGCTGTAAATCTTGATTTTAGCTTTTTTAAGCTATAAATCTTGATTTATTATTTTATTTACTGTTGCTACAGATATATTTAAAGACTTTACAATTCATTTCTGCGTTGGCGGATTTTCTCTTGTTACCAACGGTTTAACTCTAGAAACATTAAAATCAACTTTAGAAACGTTAGAATCCTTTTCGGGGGGTATTCGGGTTTGGTGTCTTCTTTCCATGTTGAAGTAATGTTAGTAGTGTGATTGACGGTTTTTACCTTTTCGATTAATAATTTTGCTTATTTCACAACATTTTTGAATTATGGAATAGGAACACTTCTCTTCGGGCAAAAACATACCCTTCATTCCACAGCTTGTTTACATGTGACATTTACACAAGTAACAGACGATATTTCTTATTTCAGGTAACCAGATGTTGCCAGAAATATGTAATCCAAAGCATTTGCTTTTTTTTTTACTTCTTTATCGAAATCGTTCTAATAAAAACGTGTAAATACCCTCTGTATTTCATTACATCTCCGAGGCACCAGTTAGATGAAATAAACCGCGCAACACTTGTATTCGACGAGCGTTTTTAAATAGTTTTTATAATTTTTAAATTATATATAGTAATTCAAAGTAATTTCAATTATTTAAAAAAATTGTTAGACAGGGAGAATTCACCCCGGGTTCGGCGAACGGCTAATTACATGCATGTTTTTGTGACCTTTCCCATATATAAAGACAAGCCAATTTTCTTCACGAACGTGTATTAATAGTATATAAACGTGTATTAATAGTATACAACGCAAATACAAGAAACGTGTATTAATAGTGTATAACGCAAATACAAAAAAGTTCGCTTTAAAAGATCCCTCTGCTCAGAGAGATATTCGCCTACTTTGCCACATTCAAACAAACAATAAAAACTTGCTACAAACAATAAAAATTTATTTGCAAGCTAACGAAAGGATATGGAAAAATATGGATTCAGTATTTTATATTACGCCCAAGCATGCAGAGATAAGAAATTTCATCAAATAAAATGAGTTATTGTTAATTTTTACGATAAAAATATTAGTTAGCTTTCACACATGTTATAAAACAGGATTTTTAACGTGTTTCAGCATCTTAAAAATTATCACATATAATTCAACTTTTACTATATTTAATCATAACAAAATCAATTTTTACTGAATTTAATTATTGCAATAAAAATCTGAGAATTTATTCAACAGCAACAGGTTTCTGCATGTAGATTAAAAACTAAATGTATTTAACAGCTAATGGTAATAATTTAGTTTAGAAACGTAACATGATAAATTGATAAATAAGCATATTTTAGTAACTATATTTATTACTGTTCATTTTCATTTTGAGTACTGTTTTGGCATTAAGTGTACGTACTAGACGTAATAGAGGAAGCAAAGTGCTTTCAGACTTCAGATGGTTTGTTGGCGTAAAAATTATACTTTTTCTCTGCCTGTCCAGAAGCCTACATGGTGTGTTTATGAAATTCAAAACTGTTTTTTATCAATCAATTCCAGTCGAGTTTCCAAATAGCCACTACTAATATTAATTATTAAGGCTCAACCTTTTTTGTAAACTATCATTTTCTTACCGCAGAAGATTTGATGAAGCTTTTGAACTTAGGCATTCTATATCTGCTGTTGCGAATTCAAAGGTTGAAACTGAAAGAATCTGCTTGCAAGAGCAGAAGCAGAGAGCATCTTATAACTTTTTTTACAAACCTTTACTAGCGATGAAAAATGATATCCTATTAATAAACACCGAAAAACCACAGAGGCAAAACGCAAACCACCTGCGCGCTCTCGTTTCAAAATACTTCTCTTTTTAAAGTTAAAATATAGAACATGCTGGATTTTTTTTAATATTTATTTACAGAGAGTAATTCACAAGAAGATTTTGCTATATTCACTCTGTGTTCCACAAAAAAGCACGACACAACTTCTGGGAAGATGTAATTACATTAGGAATGGAATTTTGTTGCCACTTCGTATAATACATTTATCAACAAGTCATCGATTGCGGAGAGAAAAGATACTTTTATTAATCATTAATTTTCTTACCAAATTTAACATGCCATGGATTGATATTTGTTCCCTAAAATGAGATCTCACTTTGAAGCACATAATTTTGATAGCACTTCAACAATTCAGAAACAATAAAATGAAAAGCATTCCACCATCTGACTTCCACGGAAACCTTCAGAAATTCTGTATAACCATACCAGGAGATATACAGCATTAGAAGGCAAGTACGTAGAGAGATAAACAATTATAAAGTGATTTTTCTTCATTATCAGATTTTTATGAATTCAGGCCTAAATCTTTATTGACCACATGCGTGACCGATGACAGATATTTTCAATTTCGTATCCCTGGATAAAAAATAATTAAAATGAACGCAAACGTAATGTACACCTTACCTCTCTCTGGATGAAATATCCTCCTGAGCTTCCCCAAGGCCTCTTTGAAACTTCTGACATCATGAGTCAGTACGATGATGTCTTCCTGTTCAACCACATGGCTTTCAGCTGAGCCTTCGCTGCTCACCGAGTTCATAGAGAGCGAGCGGGCGGCCGCCGTCGCCCCGCTCAACGAGGTGGCGCTGGCCCCACTCGCACTCCGGCTCTGAGAAGCTGGTGGTTCTGCAGCTGGGGCTGCAGAACTCGGGGCGGTACCTTCCATTCGAGAGGAAAGTCTGCGAACTGCGTATACTTCTTCAGTGGGGCAGCTCTGAAAATTAATAAAAAAGAATGAGATGTTTCATTAATACTCATAAAATGCATCAAAATGTTGATTCGCACAGTCAGTCTTTTATGTCACATTATAATACAGTGAATATCGACAGGAATTTAGCTATATTACTGAAAAATACAATTTCGAAGTTGAAGCATCTTCTTTTAGAAATCCAACTTTGCAATCCCTGAACATACCTAGACAAGCCTCAAGCATAAAGCTTTTTAAAAAATTAATACGATTTTGAAATACTTTTCATAAACATCAGCACATAATTCTAACAATCAAGGCTTGAATAATGTGTATTAAACCATTGAAAAATGAGTGATTTCATGGATTCAATTTCTGCGTTTTTAGTAAGTTAAATTTTTCTTCCATTCTTTTCGGCCCAGAAGACTGCTCAGCTACAACTAACTTTCTTTCTTATTTCCTGTACGAATGAGCGCAGAATTTTCTTCAGACGAAACAAATAACATGAAAATTCAAGAAATAATATTCCTTTTGAAAATAATATCTTTTTCTTACTAACTCATAAGATTTCATAGGCCTAGTAAGTTTTGATATATTCAAATAACCTAATTCAATCCACAAGATGTTATGCTGCCAATATGTAATTCTACTTCAAGAATTTTTTAAAAAAATGCCCATTTAGCTTTGAATAACCATCAATAGAAAGACAGCACACCTATTTCATTAAATTTAAATTTAGACAAAATTTCATTATTAAATTGGCCTCTGGTTTACAGAAAGATCTTTGAATTTCAAAGATGACAGGTATGAAGTCCATTGGAACACGCATTTTTTCTACACAATTAACGTCAGCCTAAAGTAAAATTTTGCCTAAATTTAAGTTTTATTATTATTTCTCAAAGAGCGAGGTATGATAAATTATGATATAAAAGTTAAGATTATTTATAATATAAATACACTGCTGGCCACCCAAATTGCAACACCAAGAAAGACAAGAGATATCACAACAAAATTTATTTAGTAGATAACATGTTGACCAAGTATCAAATGAATAAATTTATAGACTTCTGTGAAGTGTGGTTTCTTCTAGAATCAGTACCCAGAGTAGCCGCCATTGTTGGAGATCATCGCTGCCACACGCATCGGCATTGATTCAAAGAGACTTTCAATGTGTTCTTGGGGTACAGCAGATCAAGCAGCTTCCACACGTTGCCAAAGTTGATCCGGTGTGGCAGCTTGGGATGTAATTTGGGTCAATCGTTCAGCAACCATGGACCACATGTTTTCTATCTGCGAAAGATCCGAAGAGCAATTCAATCTGGCGATTGACAAAGAACCCTTGGACAATGCGTGCCACGTGTGGTCGCGCATTATCCTGTTGAAATATGGCTGTGGGCAAGCCCTGAAGGTAAGTAAGGACAACTGGCTCCAACACCTCGGAGATGTAGCGCTGGCAATGTGTAATTAAAGTACCGGCAATGTGTATTAGAGGAATGCGAGAGTGATATCCAATACCGCCCCATACCATAATACCCGGTGCAGGATCAGTGTGGCGGTGCATATCGCAGCTGTTCAGCATCCTCTCTCCACGGTGTCTCCAGACTCGAATCCGACCATTCGTGGTGTTGCAGACAGAAGCGTGACTCGTCAGTAAAGACAATTTCATTCCATTCTGCCGTCCACATCCTTCTTTCATCGCACCATTGGTGTCGGAGACGCCTGTGGTTCTGCGTCAAGGGTAGACGAAGCAATGGACGTCTTGCGGACAGACCACTTTGCTGTAAACGGCGTCGAATGGTACTCGCAGGCACTAGATGATGCGTTACAGACTGAATGTGCTGTGCTATAGCTCGTGATGTGATTGAGCGATCCGCCACTGCCATCGCACAATGTTCCTGTCAACAAGTGAAATGGTGCACTGAGGTGGATGCTATCGAACACGTCGGTCCATCGTACCCTCCTGCATCCAACGGTCACATATCCGCATTACAATTGTTTGGTTTCGTCCAACACGACTACCGATTTCCCTGAAAGATAACCCACACTCTCGGTAGGCCACTATCCTTCCTCTGTCGAACTCGGGTACTTGATCAAAGGATGATCGCTGTTTACTACGAGGCATAATTGATCGTTTTTTTTTTTTTGTTTTTTTTTGAAAAAATCACAAGAAAAACACAATTGCCGAACTTGAAATCGTCGAAAACTCCAATCCTTAAATAGCGCTTTGAAGTGGCGCCACAATCGCGCGTGACGTGCGTCTGCGCTGAAAATCTAATCATTTGCATATCTCACCACCGCTAATGCATGTTGTAAATTTCATGTTACTCGTATTTGCATGCTTCCTTCACGGTGTTGCATTTACGGTGGCCAGCAGTGTATTATGGTTCATAAGATTTTTCTACAAATCGAGGTGTGATTATTCGTAATATAAATGTTTATAGAAAATTAAAGAATTTTTTACATGAAATCGCAGTACAGGTTTGGATAAATGTTGAGTTATATAGAACAGATACATGCTTTATAAGATGTAAAATCTGAGAAAAAAAGCAACATAAAGTGACACGGATTTTTACATAAAAGTTTACCGATTCTGAGATTGCTCACCCTAAATTTTTGCTCTTGAAATAGTAAAATAGGTTTAATTTTATAAATATTGAATTATTTTAAGTCAAAAATTATGCTATTTTCATTAAAAATATCTCTACTACACAAAATATCATTATTTTTAATTGTAAAAATTAGTCCCTAGTATTCCATGAAATTCTAGAACAATAATTTATGTACCTTGTTTCTTGTATGTCTTGCTTATGTGCACTTATGTGATTTGTTTCTACATAAAACATTGCAAAAATAATTAACTTTTTACGAATGCCAGTTATACACGAGAAGATTCCAGGTAACGCATCCAGTTTTTGAATTAATTAGAATTAACTTCGGAAATCACAGAAGCCGTAGTGATTAATTTTTAATTTAGTCGATACAATTTCCAATAGTTACAAATAATAGAATCAGTACATCGGTGAAGGGATTGAAATATATTAGATTATTATTTCTTTCATCATACTTATACAAGATGTGCCCTCCTAATCAGTATAGCGATTAGCAATACCGATTGCGATAACATTGGATTTATGTTCGGTTTCCAGAAGAAGGATGGATATTTGTAAATGTATAATATTTTTGCGGCATGAGAGGACCTAATATATGGTGCAGCTAAACGTCTGCTCGAAAAGCTTGTAGAGATATTAGGTTATTTCGAAGCAGGAGAGATGAGAAATTAGAAATGCCGTCGCCGGGGCTCGAACCACGGACCTCTGGAATACGCGCCGAGCGTGCTGACCACTACACCGCGAATGCATGTTACAAAGGCGGAAGAAATACATTATAAGCTGACAGTAGGAAAAGAGGAGTAAGAGATTCTTAAATTTTTTTCTCTCGGGATATTCTCTATTCATTTCGGAAGAAAGTTGGGCAAATGCTGTACAGATATAAGGTGCCAAAGCTTTGGCCAACGGCAGGCGATCTCGACCTCTTGGTCATGATGCATTCATAGACCGATTAAGATTGGAGACTTGATCGAATTCAAATACCTAATGGAGATTCGGGGCCTGATCGAAATTATAGATCTGATTGACGTCTGAAATCAGACGCATAAGCAAATACAAAATAATAAAATGAAGGAGGATTACATGCAGGGGGGGTGGGAACTCTATAAAAACTAAACAACTGATTAAAAGAAATTATTATGAATAAAAATACTTCAATTCGAATTTATTAATTTAACACTATTGTTTTGCCTTTATGGAGGTGCAATTAAAAATTTTAAATACACAGTAGAAAACTTATTATTCGAAGTAATGCGAGCCTGTATTGCATGGGATCGTACAGTAGCCGGTTTAAAAACATTTCGGATTAAAAACACCGCCAGTTGAAATGGTGACAATCAGTTTTAATCTCGTTTCATAGCTTCATAAACAAATAAAACACAAAAATATTAAGAAATGTTTATGTACATTCATTATACTAATTCTATATAATATATTATTTTAAATTAATTATAAATGACGATTCATTTCTTTTTGAAAGCACAAATTATTATATACATCATTTTCTCAGATATAAAACCTAATATTAAAATTACTATGGCAAAGCTATAATTTCAAACAATTAACTTGCACCTATTTAAAACAACGATCGCATATTCATTCATTTTGTATTATATATAGAAGGACACATTTATCTTCCTCTATGAAGGGAAGAATTTTAGCATGGTAATGCCATATACAAAAAATCACACACTAGAAAGAAATAAACAGCAAAAATACAAAAATTACATTTAGAATACATAAAACTGTTACAATAATGAAAGTCTTACGAAGGCAGGATATTAAAACATTGATTTTCCAAAGCTATAGTGTAATCTGTCTGCATGACACCAAAAAACTGAAGCGACAATCGGGAAGAAATGCTTGTAGCTGTAGCACATAGCCAAAGCGACACATTATTTCACTACGACCTACCAGTCTATTTTCTTTTTCTGATTAAGCAGGACTGCATGTCTCAAGCATAGCAATACTGATTCTGATTAAAATAGGACATTTGCATGTCAGAAAAATAAGAACATCTTATTATACTTATCTCGTCGTCGCGAAAACGCTTCTCTCCCTCTCTCACGTGCGCGCCGCCTTGTAAAGGAGACACAGACAGTTTTAACTTTTTATTAATTTTTCTTCAGCAATAAACTCGTAAAAACGAAATACGGACTAGTATTTATGATGTTTTAGATTAAAAATAAAGGCAATAAAAATAATTAAACTATAATTTAGAGATGTCCCCCTTTTCCTAATGTTAACAATGAATTATTCTCCCTCTCGACTCAGCCTTTTTACACAAAATAAACAAATGAAATATGTAGCTACATGAAAGAAAATATTGGTAAGAAGAAAAAGTAAAAGATACATAAAAACTTTGATTATACGAGCTAATTAAAGCCGGGCATGATTCGGATAGTTAAAATATTTAGAATATCAATATTTTCAAGAAACGATCTGATAAATATTTACTGTAGCAATAATTTCTTTACTTTCTAATAATAAATTAACAATTTAATCACTAATAACTCCATGTAGATAATAAGTTAATAACTCTGTGAAGATAATAAGAGCAACAAGAGCCTAGCACTTTGTGCCCAGCATGAGCATTGTCAATCTTTAACCACATAGATTGAAAGCATTGTTATTTGTTCTAACAGATTTAGCTAAACAGTAGCTAGATTGCTTTTAGATTTTAGACTAGTAGGTTTAGCTTTAGTTCTAGCAGAGCTTAAATTAAATGCCAATGACCGATTTTTCTTATGTTCAGATAGGTGGCTTCAACAGCATTTTAATATAACCAGCTTCATGAAGCAATTGTTTATATCACCCCAAGCTTTGATCAACTTTTAAGATGAACTCTGAAGATTTGTATTCATTAAACTTAAAAACCATCAGAATTCAAGATCAAATTACTACTTTGCCTTAAGAACAAATTAGCAAGAAGTTATAAAGCAATACAAAATTGGTAAAAATTGTGGAAGTTTTCATTAACGCTATACATGACAAAAAGTGCAAGAATGAATAAGTCCTGGCGCATAGTTGGACTATGTGGGCTGTTTGAGTGATTCCGTATTCCCGTATAAACACAGAAATGCATGCATGTGTAAACTCATGTTTGCGCACACAGATAATATGTGTATGCCGCACTAAAGAAAACATGTTACCTTGCGCCATTACCAAAATCTATTTTATCTTTTCTTTTTTAAACCTTTTAGTTTGATTTCAGAAACATCTAAAAGCTGAAGTCTGGCTTTAAAGAGTCAAAAAGTACTGCATACTAATCTCATTAAAATTTAATTTTTCAGTTTAGTCGATTTAGATAATCAAAATGTTCTTGTAACGGCATTAATAAAATAGATTTTAAATTGTAAGACTATTTTTTTCTAAATACAAAATTTTTTATTTTCAGCAATCGCTTTTGACTTAAAGAAGCAAAATAATTATGATATTCTAATATTCTAAATTATCCTATATTGTAAAATTCAAAATTATATAATATGAAGAGTTGTATATTGTAGTACTCAAAACTATATAAGCTAAATAATTATACAATAACAAACAATTATATGTCGTAATATTCAAAACTAACATTCGATTATAAAAGCTTATCTTTTTAATTACACAGTGTGCTATTTCTTTGTTACGAGGGCATTTTTAAAATATTGCGCAAGCTTTCGATTAAATATTTGCGCCTCTTTCTTTTCGAAAAGTTTTCCTGTCATATAATTTAATTATATAACCTTCCTAAAAAATATATCTTTCTATCCAATAATCATTGCATAACACATTCATCCCCTTTGAGAAAGAAGTGCAGAATTATTCAGTTGGAATCAAGTAAAAAATTCAATTCCAGCTGATCTTATAATCTACTAGATTATGTAATCATATCACCACTTAAAAATTAACTCATCTTCCCACTACAGTCCCTTTTTATAACGCGCAGTGATATAAATATAAATATTTTCGGCTGAAAATATTTATTGCTTTGCTTCAATTATAATGTAATGTAATATACGAGTGTGCTGCAACCCTCCTGACCGATAATAATCGGCCGCATGGTTAACGCAGCATATCCAACACAGAAAATAAAAATACAATTAAAAGATTAAACAGAAATACAGTCAAAAACATCAAACCAAAAGGTTCAATTATAAGGTAGTTCCAGTCCCGACGAAGGCATTGCACATGTTTCACGGTTCCTTCTTTAAAAAAAAAAAAAAAAAAAGACTTTACAGTGGCGCCCGAACTAAAAGGTGGTGGATAATAATTCGTCACCACCAAGATTTGGGTCCCCTAATCCCCCGTCCCCCTTTAAAAGGGAACGTATATAAAGTTCCATTACGTTAGTTCGGTTATTTTGTTTGGAATAAGGAGTATGTAAGGTATTTTCTCCCTCCTTCCAGCATACCTTCATGGTGTAACGGTAGCACATTCGGCGCGTATTAGAGAGGTCCCCGTTCGAGTCTTGGGGAGGGTCCTGCATATTTTTCATGTCCTCTAAATCAACAAATCCCAATGATTCTATACAATAAATGATTTTTTTTCCAATTTTACAGAAAAAAAAATTCTGTAAAACATATTATTGTTACAGACAAACACACACATACATGCAGTCATAAAATATAAGTATTATCTACGTAGCAAAATGTATCGCTTTATAAAAAATAATTCAGATGAATTTTTTTCGAAACACTATCTAAGGTAATTTTGAAATCTTTCAACACATTTAATGTTGCCATTATTTTGGTTAATAACTTCATTAACTGAATAAAATTTTGCTACTTCTCTTTCAAATATTTTTCATTCATGATAAAAAAGCTAGCAAAGCATCATCATATACCTAAATGTTTGGTTTCTTTTTTTTGGGGGGAGGGTTAGAAATCATAGAAACATTTAAAGTTCTTCCTAACCATTTTAAACATGTATATAATGAAATACACTATAATCTTGAAATCTTTTTACCACAGAAAATTTTTCATTTTGTTAAAAATTATAACATAGGTATAAGACAAAATAAAATCTCCTTGTTAGTGTTCCTTTCAATCTAAAAATTGAATAATTGAACAATTTTGAATATTCAAGCGTAGCTTACAAAAGAGGGATATACAAAGGCAAGGAAAAATCATATAATTTTTATATAAAAAATTAACTATTTTGTCGATTTGAAGTAAAGGAAAATTACATCGTTTTTCACAAGTTAATTCAAACAGTTCGAATTCCAAAATGAGATTTAAACTTATATGAATTTAAAGAAAAGCTATTTTTTGTTCTAAAGAAAAGTATTCTAAGTGGAAATTATAAAAGTAAATTGCAAGTTTCAATTTCTAGAAATATTTGGATAAAAAATATACCCCTTTTCCTGCAAAAAAATTGCATTTTGTGAAAACCAAAATCTTAAAGTTTGTTAGTTTGGTAACCCAAATCTTAAAGCAACTCGCAATAACAATAAAGCAAACAGATCAAGGCACAAAAATCTCGTCGGTGTAAATTAATTCCCACTGACCTTAACCTATTTTCAGTTAATCATAAACTTAAATTAGATTTCAAAGAAATAAATATCTTCTATAATTAAAGGTTAATTAAATGTTAAAAAGTGCTACTTGCCAAATTCATTAAAAGAAAATCAATTATAGAGATACGGCAGCTAAATTTCGTTTTTTTTTTAATTTTTTTAAATATAAAGTTTTATATATTACCATTTTTGAAGTGATTAATTCATATTGAAAGAGAGATTTTAAACTGCGTACAGGATTATTGCCTCTTTTTCTCTCACATGACCCACTGATCTACTAATTTCAAAAACAAGCCGAAAGACAAATTGTCGAAATTCCAAACGTAATGATTTCCCTTTCCTTCGTGTGCAGGAGGGGAGGGGAAATGAGATGAATGGATAGCTAGAACCACACGCCAGTCAAATACAATTAAAAAAGTCGACAAAAACTTTCCTCTTCCTGTAGCTTTGAAAAATATCACAAAGTGAATAAAATGAAGGCAGCTCAAAAAGATAAAATATCCTATTCTATTCTATTTGCGATGATTGAAGCAACCTTTCCAAATCTTTCTACGTCCCTGAAAAGCAGGAAGATGAGGATACTCACACCTGTACGTTAACGAAGCGCGACATTCGTTAGGAAATACCGTTGACTATAGGGGGCGCTGCGCAGTTGCACCTGATCCCTGACATTTGAAGGGAAATGCAGTATTTCAGCAATCCAGCCTAACAAAACAGACGATGATTCACGAAGAATACAAATGTATAGTTTCTTACACTCTCTTGCTTAATAAGGACTTGTTACTAGAGGATGTCGCCACCTAGCAGTTAAGTAACTATGAATCACGGTAGTTTGTCTTTAATAATTAGTTTGTAATAATTAAAAGGATAAAAATTTATGTTAGAAAAAAGAAATTTTCAAAACAGCGCATACTTAATCACTCGAAGCGCACGCGAAAATACAGCAAAATCAATAGACAAGCTATTTCAAATGTATTACCAATCTATTAAAAAGTTATAAAAATGAAATAATTAAATTTTTATTTTAAAATCGGAATTTCGAAGCTTGGAACAAAAGAACAACAGTGTCCCGGTCCCGATTATATCTAATGCCAGCAAGGCTGACAAATGAGCGTGAAACCAGAAATGTCTAAGTAACAGACAACAAAGTAACACAAAACAGCCAAAGTTGGGTTAACAAAGTAGACCCTCTAAACAAAAAATATTTTATTGCAAATTGAGTGCATATAGATGTAATTATCGCACTTTGAAATAATATATTATTATATTTTTTATACCTACGATAAGTAATAATTTCATTTAAAATAAACGACTGATCTATTACGATACAGCAAGGAAGATGCATAGTAGAAACGAAATACATTATTAACAGGTATTCAATTTCACTCACTTTGGGAGAAATATCGACAGTGTATATTGAATGGAACGCTCAATGCAGCATATAGTAATAATAATAAGAATATTGAATGAGACTTTTCTTTAAGGTTATCATTTTTATTAAAAATATTAACAGTTTTTAGTATGAATCATACCTTTGTGGTACGTCTAAAGAAACAGAATGTCGCATAATTAAAAGTCAAACAATTGCTTCTTTATACGTATCACCATACTACTTCAAAAAGTACAGTAAAAGTCCAATGATCTGGCATCCCTATCATCACAGAAGTACCATAAGAAGTACATAAGAAGAACTATTCAATGCACTTCATTTGGCAACTTTCGTAAAGGTGTGTTTCGCGTCTGCTTGCCAATTTCAATTAGTGCTTTGTTTAGCACTTTGCCTTTATATATAATGTACTTTCTTCATCTTATTCTACTTAAAATGTTTTGTAAACTTGATTAAAATGTTGATAAGAGAAGGAAACTTAAACGTGTGATTTTTGCAGAAGGTGAATTTACTAGAATAAACTGAAAACAGAAATATTATAATGGAGCAATTTAGAACCGAAACTTCTACTATTTATGATTAAAAAAAACCAGAAAGAAAAACTTCAGTATTTTCTGATTTCCTATCTGAGTCTGCTACTTCTAAATATTTCCATCCTCGGCAAATATTAAAAAATAAAGCTTGACTAAATATGAGAGTGTGTTGTGTAAAAGATTAAGGACAAACAGATTCGAAGGTAAGCCTAAAGCAGGGTCTAGGCTAATAGAAAACAGGATTTAGGTAGGATCTACCAGGCTCTAAGTAGGATCTAAGCTAACAGAAAAAAAACTAAGACAGAAATACTTAAAATTATTGTTTTTTTTTTAAATTTTTCAAGTAAAATATGTTGAATTCGTTTTAATTTAAATTTATTTCAAGCAGATCAATTTTTATATTAAAAATTAACTAACTGCGGTTATAATTAAAAAAGTGTCACATCATTTCTGTCCTCTGAAAAGACTAATATTTTCAGAAAAATCTCTTTGTTATTAACTAACACCATTAATAACAAAAAAGCTACATTTGGTTAAATAGTAGTGTGTTTATTAATTACATACATAATTACATAAATTGATAATTAATGGATTAATAAAGTCAACTTAAATCAAGGACTTTATGGGTTTTATGCTAACGAAGCTTGAATTCTTTTATCAACGGCTTTCTTTAAAAACGTTTTGTTGCGAAATAAGATTTAAGTCAGGAATTAATGTTTCATGAAAGAAGACTATAATGGAGAGTAGAGAAAGTGCAGACGCATCTGTTCTCAAACGCTTAAACCAGCGAGATGGGACTAAAATTATCTCACCCACCTTTCAAGAGACAACACATCATTAAGAAAAACATCAAACAAAGAAAGAAAGGGAAAAAAAACTTTATGAAACAGCAAGAAACATAGCCTCTGAAAGATCGAAAACAGGAAAGAAAAACTGATGGGGGCAAAAAGCAAGTAAAAGAAAATTGTCCTTGACCTATTTAATTTGAGCAGTGGCTGTTTTGTTTTTTAATTACTTTAAATGGAAAAACTAATTTTATATCTATCCCCTTTTACACAGCGTAATTAACAATGCTTTTTGCTGACAAGCTGTTTGATTCAAAGCATTTCCGAATATTTATTACTAATGTTTAGCAATTACTAGCCACTGCAAAAATCCAATATAATGCCTGACTTGATGCTTTCTACATAATTTAGAAAGTTTATAGCCGTCGTACTACGATCGCACAAAGCACCTCAAAAATTTCCATTCTTAATTTCAGTAAGGAATAGTTTATTAGCTTAAAACAGCGAAATAAATTTTATTATTGCAAATTCAATAACAGCTATTTCTTAAGCGATTTTTAAGTTCATACGCCCGAAAGTTAAAAACATAATAATCTTCGCCCAAGCAACTCCAAACCTTACGATTTTGCCCTCAGTGTCTGTATTTTTGATGCACTAATATTATCAGGTATTATTATAAATCTGAAAGTAGCTTCTGAAAAAAACAAAATATTCTTTAAACCCTGCATGCCAAAAAGCAACAAACATTGTCATATACTATAATAACAATAACAGTATTTGAAAGGATTCAGATAAACAAGCATCTTTAATCTAAAATAATACACGTCGTAAATATCCACATCGGAGCTCATTTTCAACACTCAGCAGATAAAAAACAAAATTCGATCGGGAAACTAGATTATATATTTTCAAATTTCCTCTTTGGGTTCTAGTTTACCTGCAAACCTAATATTTATTTTTTAAAGCTAAAAGGGGGAAAAGGTTGTGTTTATGATACACAATTAATTGCTAATCATCCATTCATTGCTAATCATCAATCATTTTTACACGTGAAAGTAAATGATAGCACCATATAAGTAAAAGGAGTCAGGGTGTAAAAAATTGTTATCCAGGCAAAACGAAAACAAAAAGAATGTTGTTGCCATCGAACGGTATCAAAAAGATATTAAGATGGGTATCATTTTCTTAATCTACACTACATTTATGTTTTATGTTTCAAAGACGGACAGCAGATGGTATAGAAGAGTTTAAATATTAAATAGATTTTTTTCGCTGTAACTTAAAGCGTCCTCCCCCCGAATTCGCGCTATGATTATGAACTTTTGGGGGAACGATATTTAACTTTAAAAGGCAAAAAAGAAAGCACTTTCTACACTGTTTTTTTAAGAAAAAGTCAATCGTCTCGAGTCAAAATATACAACTATGTCAGCAAGCATGATGAAGGCACAAGTTAGCAAGCGTTTATTTGAGTGAAAATCCCACGTGTATCCTTACGGAGCTCCACCCTGAACCGATATAGGCGCCTAAATAGGCGTCTTCAGACTTCTCTTTCGAACTGCGAAAAATAATTTGACGTAATTGGAACAAATTAAAACACAAATTTGAGAGATGACTTACACCTACAGCAGTTCAGGTAGCAGCCAAATCATTCTCTACAAAGGTATTAGGTTAACAAATAAACTAGTTCCTAAAAAATGAGCTAAATATTATCTCTACATAAATATACAAAATTTCCCGCACAACAGGGGTCGTTTAAGTTTTCTTTTGATAAATACCTCATAATTTTTAAATGCTTTCCATTATATGTATAAATTACAAATCCTAATTTTTTTTAATAAATTTCGATTCTAATAATTAAAGAAATATTTTAATAAACGCTGATACTCGCCATCAGCATTTGTTTTAAATGTTTTTAGCAACATGAACAACTTAAGACGTTTGGTTAGTTCAATAATAAGTGTACCTTTACAATACTTAAGTAAGAAAGTAGTACTTTTCGAAAATAACTTGGCATTCATTATTAAACACGTATTATATTACAATGCAATGTAAATATGCAAGCTGAATAACGATTATTTACGATTACCAAAAGAAAAAAGAAAATTTTATGCCTCAAAACTTGAAAATATTTTGAGGTCTTAAATCTATTAAACTAAAAAAATAGATACATCGATTGAACTAGTATGTATTACAATAATAACTATTTTTAAAAAGTACAAGATTGATCATTTTTATGTCTATAGACTGCATATCGACTTGAGTACGAGCAATGACATATCTATTAGAATTATTTGCAAAGCTATTTTTAGAGCCTCGAAATTAATATAATATTCAAATTCGCAATAAATATTTTATTTTACATGTTAAATTTTATGCCATACTAATAATTTCTGATAACTGCATTTCTTGACAATAATTTAATCACTTTCTTAGTTCCTTCATGACTTCGGTAAAGTATTAAGCAAAAATAATAAAAGTCCATTAAAACTAAATTTGAACGTTGAAGCATTTCTGCAGGGTTAACTTAGCCTATTATTTTGAATTATGACTCAGTTTTTAGCAACCAAAAAATAAGCTGCATGTATTAAAATATGTAAATTTTTATCAATGAGCAGACGATGGAAATTCTTCGAATGTGTGCATGCATACATAACGCCAGAAACTTCTCAGTAAACGCAATTAAGTAATTATACATAACTTTGCTTCACAGACGAAGATACAAATTTCGTTTCATTTCAGAAATACTGAAAACAAACAATTATTACAAGTAGAATGTCAGTCCGAGTCCTTTATAACTAAGAAATATCAGCAAACCTACAACAAACACATATTATCCTAAAATAATTAATTATTAATGATCATATATGCAAATTTATAGAGACTGTATATACAATTACATATTTTATTGTAATTAAAGTCACATAATTCTTTTCATGAATTTCCATAAAGTACAATTCTTTTTACGCATGCTAGTCATTTAAAGCTCCACTCCTTCTGCATTTAGAAGAAAAGAAGTGTCTATTTCCATCAAACTAACATACGAGTATACGTGTATCCATGTAAAATAACGCTAATTCTGTCCCAAAATCATCTTAACCATTTTCATTTAACTGATCATTACTTATACTGCATGTAACTTACACTGCTGTAAATTTTTAACGAATCATTTGCCATTTTGAATATCTTGTGGAATGAACGCAGAAGTAAGAACATATAAATTACATTACATATTTTTCTGAAATAGTTGCATGTTTAAGGTTACTTAATTGCAGTCGATTTTTCATATTTGTACAAGCAATAAGCTGATGATAATTCTTAGGAAAGTTTTTCAAGATATACAGTAATTTGTTTTCAAACGATAGCAGATGTTCTTGATGCAACAATAAATGACAAGCACTCGCGAAGAGAAATGTAAAATGATAAATGAATTTATATAGTCACAGTTTTTATTGAAGTTCTTCTTCCTTTCTGTTGAGAGTAACTTGCTCTAATACTATCTCAACAAGAACAAAAAAATTCATAATCAGGTTTTGCAATACCAAAATATTTAGAATACGCGGGAAAATGTTTACAAATTTGTCATGTTAATTAAACGGTTTGCCATATATTTCGAAACAGACACAAACTAAAGATTAAATGTTAAACAAATAATGATTAAACAGAACAAATAATTTGAACATTTTGCCATACATTTCGAGAAAGATACAAACTAAAGATGAAACAGCAGCGACTTACAGAACAAACGATAAATAAAATATGATACGTACTAAAGATTTAGATATACCGCAGAAAGCCATATTGCAGAATGCACCAAAAGTACAAGATTTCTTTATTCTTCGATTTTCCATTATGTTTCCTTAAGTCATTGAAAGGTTCAAAATGTTTGTGCGAGCGAAATCAAAGAAAAAAACATGAGTTCTCGCTTATATGTAATACTGAACGGTTGATGATAGGTGACAAATTTGCTTAATCATTTTTTATTACAAAAGGCAGTACAACATACAAAGATCTGTCACAACCCACAATGCGTCTACAATAGTGACGCACTGTCTTAAGCAATACCATTCAATTCATCATTACACGGCAAAGAATAATAAAAACAGAGCCATATGCTAAATTATTTTGAAATCCAAAAAGTTATCTTAGAAATTCTTAAGAGATAATATCGTAATATTCTGCATAATTTCATGTCCTTTAATTATCGTAACAAAAGAGTTAGAGAATGCATTATGCATGCCCACTCTTTATGCATTTGTAATTGAAGGCTTCGTAGAGAATATATGATAACTAACAGTGTTTTCAAAACCTTTATAATGAAAGAGAGAAGACTACAGGTCCCTTCAGTTATAGTCCAATGGCTTTATTTGTGACTAACTATATATATGAAAATTTGTATAGACCAAACAATTACTCGTAAAATTAAAAGCATTAAATTCCCATATGTTTTCAAAAACAGTAGCATTAACGTTTTACCTAAAATTTAATTAATAAAACGGCAAATTATTTCTATGAAGCATGAATTATTAAAAGGTGCGGTTTTTATTTTTTAACTAAAATAACATGAAGCCTTTTTTGGGGGGTAAGTTCATACAGATAGGATTATCCGTGTGTATATAATGATACGATTTTACGATACGATAACACAAATTTTAGGGGGCTGTTATCATGCAGTTTAGGAATAAATCATGAAAATAATTTTAGAATACTTCATATTACAAATATTAAAAATATATCGAATAACGAAAACAACAGCTACTGCAAAGGTTTGAGAGGCTAATAAGCCAAATTTAAACACACAGTTTATACATGTACAGCGAGTTTGAATTGATTTTATGCATTAAAAGTATATACACAGACCGCGTATACTGCAAATACATAGAAGAATATGAAAAATAAAATAAACCTTCTTCTGATTATTCACATAATTCATTTTTCATCTTTAAGGAAAGGAAATAACTAATAGGAAAATGTATGAGGACCGATTACCAATCTAGCTTATCAGTTATAAGCTGTACCTTAAAAACTAGTTAGGGAAACAAAATTGCAAGAAAACTTCATTAGCTATTTAAAGATATCTTTATGGTCTATTTGGTACTTAAATATTTTTGAGGAATACAATTACAGTACATTTAAACTAGATTTCAAACATGTTTGTAAAACGTTTCTTGAACATTTGTACAAACGTTTGTAAAACGTTAACTTGAAATAATTAGATAATTTAAATTAACACAAATTACTTACGTTTCAACTGCCAAAATAAATTACGCTTAACACGAAATGAATTAACTGCGTATGAAATATGTTACGCTTATTTATAACCATAGTACACATGTTTATTTTACAAATAATCGAATTCATAATTTTCTATTAATTCTTAATTAAGTGCATAACGAAACATTGTAATAAGGAGATAAAATCTTACCTTTCCCAAGAAATAATTTTCGAATATTTCCAACTGCATGTTCATCAGATCGTAAAACGCGTATTTAGACATACATTAACCGAAACCAAATTTTGAAGCAATTAGATCTTTTGCTACGTTATTTCAAAATTTCTGAGCCGTGACATGTTGGATTGAAGTAGACGACACATAATTTAAAAGATGAACATATGTCGCAATCCTGCAGATCATGAAACGATTTTTGCAACGTTAAAGAAATGAGACGCATTAGAAGGAATGACGACGCAAGACCGTTCGTTTTCGACAAGTTTCACTGTCTTTTCATTTCGCGACATCTGCTGTTCACTCTATGCCAACCAAACAAAATGGTTTCGAAGGTGAACTTGTGTGCAGCTTGTAATACGATTACGTAAAAAAACAACTGCACTGGTAGGATTGTTAACGTGGCTTTCTTGTATTGAGCAATATGGCAATGATAATTAAGTATGCCTTAAAAAAAGAATTAACAAAATACCTGAAATTATTTCTTTAGTGGTTTATTAGCAATAACAATTCTCAAAATTTTAACTTTATGTCTACAAAGGCGGACAGAAGTCTCAACTATTATATCTATACCAATCTGAGGAAGCAGATTCATTTTTAAAAACAAAAGCAAAAACGAAAATTTGGAGGCATCCTCAATTTTTTCACTTTATTTTTCATTTTTTATCTCTAATCGAAATTTAATTTCCTATTTATTAGCATTTATCCCAGAAAATAAGATATAAGTTCTCCTGTCATTGCTAAAATTTGATCTCATTTTATGATAATACTATTACAAATTAACACGCAACCTGCGGTTATTATTTTTAAATATCCATCAAATTCTCGAAGGAGTTGCTACCTTACAATTAACTATTCCGTATTAGATCCGTGCACCTACTTTGATCCGCGATATGCTTAAAAAAAAAGAAAAAATTGGAACGCTGGCAACCTAATTTAAGATAAACGAGATAATACTTTGTTAAACTCCCTGCGGAAAATTCGTGGTATTACGGAACTTTAAAAAACCGCTTTCGTTGCCAAGGCAATTAATGTTATGTCGCCAAGCATCTGTAATATTTAGCAGGTTTTAAAAATTCTCATTTAAAATAGTGGATTTGGCAATTGAATTTATTTTCCCTTGTATTAGGAGCTTTTAAAAGTTAATCATGATACAGCATTTAGCCTACCGCAATTATGAAAACCGTGTTATTTTATACCTAAATTTATTATGATTTAGAAATGAACAAAATTTCATCAAAATCCATAAAATTATAATAAAAATGTCAAGACTTATAGCTGGATCAGTTTTAGTAAAACACATGATCGAAAAATACTCACGGGATTACTATATTTTGAAGTTTCGAACAGTGTAATAAATAAAACAAGAAAGTCAAAACCTTTATATAACAGTTTCAAAATACTATCAATTTGAACTAATGATTTTCAAACAAGATTTAATAGCTGTTCGGAGTTATAGCAAAGTGCATTACTCGTTTTTACTCATATGTATATAGAAAGTATTAGAGAAAATTTAAGCAGCTAAAATATACAACAAATAATATAAATAACTTTATGTATTAATAGCGATACTAATTTCTCACATCATTGTTGAGACAATTAAAAAATGAATACTATTAAAATCATCATTGAATGAAAGGAATTAAGTGATTCGTATTATAGTGTTAAGCTTTTCAATAAACCTGCCCACAAGAAACAATTTATACTTTATGAAAATAGTGTTTATTGCATTAAAACCTGAGGCCGTAAAAGAATTACGAAATTTGTTGCGTCAGCAAAATCCGTGACCAGAATTTCTCCTTAACATGTACTGCATAGTTGAGACACGAACCTCCACAAATGAGAAGCGCAAATGGATTCTTTTTGTACACTGTCAAAGAAATTGGTAAAGTGATAACCTGAAGTAATGCTTAAGATAAAAAGGTCACGGAAAGTTTAAGAGTTTTCTATTTCTTTTACGATAGGAATATCTTGGTTTCTTTTTAAATTTAGCTGATAGTTTACTTTCCAGCATGGTTTTCAAACTTCAGAATAATGTAAAGACTTTAAATCAATTTATCAGAACGTGTTAAAGAAAGAATTAGCGAAAGTGTTCTGAAGAAACTTAAGATAATAGGTCTTTTACTGCCGATAAGTGTCAGATTCTAACTTTATGAGTAACATCGAATAGAAAAATCGCGAGTATAATTTTGATGTTAATTTAATCTGCACTTTAAAAAATCTGATTGAATAAAGGTCGAATAATGAGGTGTATTTGCAATAAAGCAGTAAAATATTATAAATCAGACGTTGTTAAATTTGGGTGTCCGCACTGCAAAAAAGGTTCGACATTTTGAAGTTCAAGGCGTTTTTAAGAGGTGTGACAAAGAAGGATCAACGTTCCACGAATCGTCATGCAGCCAGCTGCCCTTGTGGGGAAGAACCTTGCGCAGGGTTGTGGGGAAGAACAAACACACTTAGATGGGGTCCAGTACTGATTTAACATTCTCGACAACTGTGGAGCAAGAAACGTTTGGTAGCTTCTGCTGCAGCTTTCAAGCTCTTAAACGTAGTAATTAGTTCTAGATTTATTAGTATCAATAGTTTTCTATCGCATCTGATTTAGGGCTTTTAAACTGCTTAGGTAATTGACTTAGGTAGCTAGCATTTAAACATAGCATACAAAAAGGGGTGATTTGCACTAGTAATTCATTAGTGTCTCTGTATTTCCGTTCACTCTAAACAAGTTAAAATTAGTAACATCTTTAATTGGATAAAATAGCGTCATTATCAAGTTATACTATATAGAGTTCACTGAATCGCAACTTCGTTTCTATCCCCTATTCTTTCGATGTAAATTTTAATATGCAGATAATTTTCTTTTTGTTAGTCTGAAAAAAACATGCAGTACATTGGAAGTGTGCGCATGATATTTCATATGCGTAGTTCCAACGTCTGGTTTCTGATGTATTTACTTCCTTTCAGCAAGAACATAATCGGTCATGGTTTGACAATCGGAGACAGAACGGCCTTCAGGCTGTATGTCAACCATTACACTGGGCGAAACTATAATTCATCTGATTTGTTTTATTACTACCATGTATCCTTCGTTAGACAGCTTCCTCCACGCACCTGACGACGACTCAAGTGTATCAGCGGCCTATTAAGTAACTCTTCTTTGTGAAGTGAAGCGTTTAACGATCATAACAATAGAAGACAGTGCTATCTTGTCTTCTGATTAAAACTTGTGTTTTGTGCAACGCATTCGGGTGGTGGAATGATAGTAATACTATCTGCCAATTGTCCATACGCATTAAGTTTGGACTGTGCATAATGGCAAATATAAAAGAAAAACATTTCCAAAGAATGGATTGCGTGTTGAATTCAAAAGAATCTGACAGAATCAAAGCAAAGAATGTTGAGCATCAGCGCGTGTCTTTTTCTAAAGGAAGTACATTTTCACTGACTTGTTTCTGAAGATCCTGGTATGGATCGTGCATCCAGCAAATGTTCATCTTCACTTTGCTTGGTGACCTGACTTGATGGCACATGCAGTGACAGTGGAGCGATAGATGACCAATTTCTTGGAGCACAGCTATGAACAAGGCTAATATGATTAATCGTTACGGACATATTTTTTTTTACTTCTCAACAAACACGTGATGTTCAATTTCATTAAAAAGGAAAAAATGCGATCGTTATAAAATTTCTGAAAATTCCTTAAATTCAACTTGCATTTACTAATGATTATACTATGCAGCCGTTTTACCAATTCCTGACTTATGATACATTTAGATTCATACCCTTGAAATGTTTTCGTGTCCATTTCCTCTCAATATGGCGAGAATCATTAAAATGATAAATGCTTAATAAATTTCAATTATATAGCAAAATACAGTGAAATATTCTCTCATAGAAAATTTAGATAGGGTGTTAAAATTAGAAGCTTCGTTATTTATCCGTAATTAAAAAAAAATAAAAATCTCATCCATTGCAATTTAAATGCTAACTTGTTTTATTAGTCCAAAGGGGAAATTTGCCCAGAAGGACTATAATTTCGTTTTGGCGTTTTGCGTTGGTTCACTATAAATGTCGGTTCACTTTTCAAATTGCCGTCACCAAATATTATCGCCCTGTATTATATTTAAAGAAATTAAATAATGAAGAAGCTGCATAGACGCATGTATGTTTCTCCCATTGTAATAAAACAACGGTACCTAGAGCCGTCGAATTTTGAATAACGTATGTTTCCACTCAAATATGGACATTCGGAAGTTCAAATTTGGAATTTGTTTTATTATCTATTTCATACTTTGTAAAACTTTAACCAATTTTTCGTTAACAAACTCAACGATTTCAAAGCGAGCAATGATAACACTGTAGGGATAAGAAACGTTTTTATCTCCAGAGCGCATTGATTGTGTATCGGAAATTCTAAAGATATGCTCATTTTAAAACTATTTTGCGACATTGCTATTGAACTGAATTTTATGGTTTAAGTGCGAAGAACCGATATGTAATAAATAAAGGTAACTTACAAAACGTTAAAAAAACGCTCCTTGAGGCGTAATGTAAAATCGGATAGCTTTCAGATTTTAATTTGTTTTCCTTAAATTATTTCGTAATTTTTAGTCACTTTTTCTTTATTTTGAAACTTGTATTTTGCCGCAGTTAGAAAGAGTAGTTAGTGATTATACTTTTGCAATGACTCCTGTCTTATATGCATTCCTGTAACTGTTAAAGTAGATACCACATTATATAAAGAAAATCAAAATATTATATTTCATAATGTCCTTTCTCTACTGTAACAACTCTAAAGCAACTGTTTAAGTTAATCTGCATCCAACTTACTGCTTATTTTCTTTTTAAAGGTCGCAATGAAATTCAGCTTAACTAAACATTTGTAACTTCAAGGAATCAAAAACTTTCATTTACTACTTTTCCTGAATAAAAACAGATTAAAATAATTTAGCTCAACTTTCCTTCTAGTATCGTATTAATATCTTAGCACATATTCGCATGTTAGTCATACGAGAATACTCTTATTGCGCTTAATGTATCAGAGTCATTAAATAATAATATGCTATGGTTTAGTGATTACAACATTAAATCATCCACAAGAACTTAATGACACCAGTTCCAACAGTGAATGGTAATTCTTTTCAAATTTCTGATGTGCATCAAATGGTACAGATTAATTTTTTTGTACAGCTTGTTAAAAGTGAATTCATACTCCCAAAACTAGAAAATTAGTGCTTAGCCTAATTAAAATTATTAAAGTACAAAATATAAATGCTAGGTTGTAATACCATATCTAATTCAATAGATTAAAAGTTTCTAAGAGTATAAAAATATTACGTATCGTAGTCGACAAATTAATAATTTGTATTTATTACCAGCATCGTTAATATTAGCCCAGAAAGGCTACTAGTTTCTAAACGGCATTTTGCCTCGAATAACTGTAAGCGGCTGTATCACTTTTCAAATGTTGCCACCAAATATTATCGCTTTTCATTATTTTTAAAGAAATTCACAAAATCTTTAAAAAGAGCATATTTTTAGAATTTCCGATACACAGTCTCGCGCGCTGGAGATAAAAATGTTTTTTTCGCACAGTATTGCCATTGCTCACTTTGAAATCGTTGAGTTTGTTATTCAGAAAGTCGTTAAAGTGTTACAAAATATGAAATAGATAATAAAACAAACTCCAAATTCCAAAATTGAGCTTCCAGATTGCAGTGGCGGACTATGTTATTTAAAATTTGATGTCTTTAGATACCGTTGTTTTTTCACAATTCGAGAAACATATATACATTCATGCAGATTCTTCATTATTTAATTTCTTTAAATATAATCCAGGACTGTAATATTGGTGGCAACAATTTGAAAAATGAAACGCCGTTTTATAGTGGACGACGCAAAATGCCAAAACGAAATAAATAGCCCTTCTGGGCAAATTGCCCCTTTGGTCTAACAATTTAAAAGCAAGCAGTGGCAACAGTGTGGGGAATAAAACAGCGAATTTATCGCGAAAATTTTAAAACAGAATTTATAACCAGCGCGCGAGACTGTTTTTAAATATTTTTAGTCCATTGTAGCGTTAGCCCAAATGTTCTTGGAACGTGTATTTGTCTGTAAATGAAAAAAAGGCGCCCATTTGAGCATAATACAACATAAATTTTTATTTTTGAAGAAGATAAACGTAACCCTACATTTATTAAGATGTTTTTGCACATATGACATAACAGGTTGTAAATTTTTTTACTGTGGGCAAAAGAAAAGAAAGGGATAAAACCAAACATCTGTGACTCTACGTAAATGGGCTTTACTTTATGTATTACAGCAATGGAAAAGCTTTAATAGCTAAATGTCGTGGAAACTGTTCGGTTGCATTAAATTCATGGTTATTAAAGATCCTATGGCTTTCTGCATCTCGAAATGGAATGGTTATTTAAATGAAAGCAGAGGGTGTTTAAGATTTCTTTCTAAATTAAATGCTCAGTTAAAATAACACAAACGCAAATTTATTCCAAATGCAACAGACTGAGCAGAAATTCCCAAACTATATCTTTCGCACAATATGCTAGAATGAAATCAAATTCAGTTCATCGCAGATGAAGCTGGAAACACACTCTACGACTATGTTAACAGTATGCTTTCACTCTT